>CM041791.1:84423823-84602329 GCA_023375725.1 Nephotettix cincticeps | reverse complement strand
CGTTTGGTAGACAAATTTTCAACGACAGAATCAAAGACGCCACAAGGTCAGGCCGCCCTTCAATGAGGACAGACCGTTGATGAAAGACCGTTGTTAAAGTTGATGTTCTACCTCATTTTGCGGCAAACCCATTCCAAACACTTTGTTCAACTGTTCGAGAAATTGGGATCTCAAAAAATTCTGTTCATCAAGTATTAAAAGAGAGTACCTACCATCCGTACAAAGTTCAACTTCACCAGGAACTAAATGAGGATGATCATGACCAATTTTGGGATTCAGTTCAGGATTCAGTTTTGTGAAATAATGTTGCAAAAGATTGAGGAGAATATTAATTTAATTTCTCAGATGTGTTTTAGTGATGAAGCTTCATTTTCATTACATGGGACAGTTAATCGTCACGACTGCCGTAACTGGGCAGATGTAAGTATAAAAGTATAAAATCCTCAAAGTATAAAATTTTTATTCCTATTAACAAAAAAATTAACAGGGGGGGTGGGACTTTTGAGACACACAATGGGTTAAAAACATAATTAAAGTGTAATGAAAATTTAAAACAAAATTATTTTATACCAGTTTTGTGTTAAAGTGACCTATTCAGTTTAATTTCTAGTCTAGTTAAAAATTATTGAAGCTAAAATGTAAGGATTAAAACATAAGTAACATTGGTATTTCACAAGTATGAATATTACGTTTAAAACTGCAACTGACAACCGTAGCTACTAATGATCCAACAAGTTAACTGAACTAGTAAAGTAGCGAAAACTGAATTAGTATAGTAGCAATCGGGAGATATATCAATACGTTTGATAGTGACTAATCGGAGAAAATAATTCTTTTGTTAATAGAGCAATTAATTACATTCTTTAAGGTTAAGGTATGAAGGGAAGCCTCTTAAATTCATCTTAGCAACCAGATTCAAATTTGTTATTGCTTATATAGAATATTTTCTTTATAGCTCTCCTGCAGAAAATTGATGTATGCATCTTGTGTGCTGGCTAGTTATTTGACACTTGAAATATGGCAACATTGCAAAATAACCAACATTATTTGATGGCCACCACTTTACTTACAAATAAGGGAACATTTTCCAGCTGACTTCCCAGCATTAACCTGTTGGATTCCGGGATATGTAGGGGCAATAAATTTCTATGAAGTACTTTAACATAATAAACCAACAAATTTGACTATTAATGTTATTGATTTAAAAAAATAGATTTTGGAATGAAGGTTGTCGACAGCAATGCTGCCAAGACTCCCAGCACAGAACAAAATATCCCATTAGAAAGCCCATTTTGAAACACATTTTGGTATATTTGAGGTTATTTAAGTTAGAGACTTGAGGCCATAAATACGCAAAATAAAAAACCTGTCAATCCACAGCAACCCCGCAGACACGGGCTACTGCAGCTCACGTTATGAGAACGCAACTGTTGGGAGACGGGATCCAACAGGTTAACCATTAAAATTACATTTTAACCATTTGCGAAATAACTATTTTAGATTAGGGGGAATTTTTTTTTGTTTTACATAGATTATGTTTAGAAATGGTAGAGTTGCACTATAAATCCCCACCTTTTGCTTCAAATAATTTTTTATTTATTTTTTTATATTTTTATTACTGCACTCCCACCTTTGGGATATAGTGCCCTCTGGTGCATGGACGGAGCTATGTCAAAATGGGAGCAGACAAAGAGACAAATGACAAAGCATGAAAATGGCGGATATATCCGTTTGCCGCTCTTGGTGAAAATAAAATGCGCGGATATATCCGTCATACGAAGGGTTAATACTGACTCCTGAAGTTGAAAACAATTTTATTTTCAAACAATGTGATTGTTTTACTTAACTTACCATAAAGTTGTTGGATGCCTCTTCTGTCATCATCTGGTAGGGTAAAATTCTCAACATTACCAAGCAACTGGTAAAACGGAAACATAAGAGAAGATGGATCACTGGAGTGTGACAGACCGAGTGAGTGGCCAAATTCATGCACTGCCACCATGAACAGATGGGTACCTTCGACTGCAACAGTATACAGAAACACGGTTACAGAGTAACAGAGGGAACCAAGGGAGCATTGGAGACAATTGACCACTGTAATGAGGCAGACCAAGTGTGTGGCCAAACTCATGCACTACCATCATGGACAGATGGGTACCTACGACTGCAACAAAATACAGAAACAAAGTGACTGAGTGAGCAATTGAGACACTAGATAACTAGAATGAGACAGACAAAGTGAGTGGCAAAACTAACTTTTGCATGGTACTCCAGGAAACCATGGAAATGTACCTACACCATGCAACCAGAAGCTACAAGTACAGTATGTAGCTCCTGGTGCCCAACATCAACTCTCAAGGCCAATAGTATCAGAACACATGCTTACTAAGTGATTGAAAAATCAACACACACTGACTTCCTTTGATGAACAATAGCTCCAAACAGCTCCTCCTACACTAGAACTGGGGTATAATGGTATAATGAAGCAATTAGGGCTGAGGTAACTCATAGGTACCCAAATATGTATATATTATTGTAACATACTAATACATTGACTTATTAACAAATTTTATAAACATAAATAATAATACGCAAAACAAGTAATGTGTTATATATATTAGAGGTTAAGCGTTGACAAAGACAAAAATAAAAGGTAAACAAATATATTGTTACAATTAAACATATGGTACACTACACTTCCCCCTTTCTTCAATCATCAGATCTCAACTGATCGGCATGGCATCTCCTGTGGATTCCATCTACATTTACCAGGTAGTAGGGTCCATTTACTTTTACTATATTTCCTTTCCTGTACCCAGCACCCGATTGGTTAAGTACCCAAACATTTGCACTTTCTTCAAAAACTTTCACCTTGGATGGGTATTTGTTTTTCCGTTGTTGCATGAGATCTTCATCCATTTTCCCTTCCACATCGGGGAAAAGAAGATCCAGCTTGGAACGTAATTCTCTTCCAAACATCATGTAGGCCGGAGTTTTGCCAGTTGATCTCTTTGGGGACGTTCTATATGCAGACAGAAATTTGTTTAACTTATCATGGATTGTACCACTATTCTCCCTTGATGCATTCATTCTCTCCTTGAATGTTCAAACACATCGCTCTGCTAGACCGTTGCTTTTCGGGTGATAAGGAGTGATCCGGGCATGTTTGATAGCTCTTCAAGGATATTTATGGCGGATTTCGTTGTGGTTGTTGCGGTAGGTATCACCTCAAGCCACTTTGATTTTGCGTCCACAACAATCAACCACATTTTTCCCATGAAAGGTCCTGCAAAATTATGTGTATCCTGGACCATACTTCAGTTGGAACTGTCCATGAGAAAAGTGGCATCTCCATATCTTTGTTTCTGTTTTCTTGACAGCCCGTACAATGTTTTATGTATTCCTCTAATTCTCTGTCTATTTTAGGCCACCAAACTTGGAAACGTGCTTTTCCTTTCATTGCTACAATACCCGGATGACCTTCATGTAGAACTTCTATCATTCTTTTCCTCAGCTTAGCTGGTATGACTAAACGACCAGACCACAGAAGAACACCATTTTCGAATGAAAATTCCTCTCGTTTTTTGAAGTAAGGTAGAACACTACTACTCTTTGACTCTACTACTGTTCTTAATGAATATGTAAATAAAGAATATTGTCTATTGTCTATTGTCTATTGAACATGTTCATTTATATCAGACGTAGGCCAACCACTTTTCAAATAGTTGATAACTTGAGATAGAACTGGGTCGTGCGTTGTTGATTCGCGTGTGGATAGCGGTAAGTCTTGGGATCGAAGATGAAATAGATGGGCCCTGTTATTTTCACCTAGACGTTCCTCTGCAGATATGATTTCAGTTTTTAGAGGAAATCTCGACAGAATATCTGCCATCGTATTAACTTTTCCTTTTTGATAGCTGATAGAGTAGTCATAAGCACTCAAGGTTAACGCCCACCTTGCAATCCGGTTTGATACAACTTTCGGAATTTCATCATGTTCACCAAACAGTTTTATTAACGACTTGTGATCGGTTCGAATTTCAAAGTGTCTACCGAAAAGGTATTGTTGAAAACGTGTGACTCCAAAGATTAAACCTAACGCTTCTTTTTCTATCACACTGTATCGATTCTCAGCATGATCCAGGCGTCTTGATGCAAAAGCAACGGGCCTCTCTTTTCCATCAGCATATCTATGAAAAAGGGCCGCGCCCAGACTGACCTCGCTTGCATCTATAGCAAGGATTAGAGGTAACGACTCATCATAGTGTGTCAGAGTATCTGATGAAGTTAGAAGGTGTCGTAGTTTTGTTGCTATTTGTTCATGTTTTTCAGTCCAATTCCATTTTTCTTCTTTCCTTAGTAGTTTGTGTAGTGGCACACACAATGACTGTAGATGAGGTACAAACTTACTGTAATAATTTATTGAACCTAGGAAAGACCTCAACTCCTTGGTATTTTTGGGTGACGGCATGTTTTTCATGGCTTCCAAGTGTTCAGATGTAGGATGTATTCCTAATTTATCGATCCTGTGACCTAGATACTTCACGGACTTTTGGAACCATTTGCATTTTGACTCTTGGACCCGTATTCCGTTGTTTTCGAAACGTTTCAGAACTTCCCTCACACGTTACATGTGTTCTTCTCTGGTTTGTGCTGTTATGATGACATCATCCAGGAGGCAAGCAACTCCTGATAAGCCTGCTAAGACCTGATCCATTTTGTTCTGGAAGGTGCCTGTCGCTATTTTTACACCAAAAGGAAGGCGTGAATAACGAAAAAAACCCTTTGTGTGTAGAAATTGTAAGGAATTGTTGTACTGAAGCATCAACCTCCATCTCTAAGTATGCATCTTTTAGATCTATTACAGTAAATTCAATCCCACCAGTAAGCTTTGAGGTGATTTCCTCAAACCTAGGCATAGGGTAGTTGTCTGGGAGCATGTATTTGTTTATAGTGTTTTTGAAATCCGCACAGATACGTATTGCTCCGGAAGGTTTTACTACAATAACTACTGGAGAGGACCAAGTGACAGGTTCTTTACTAGTGTTCACGGGTGTCAGTACTCCATTGCTCACTAAACGCTCAAGTTCATCTTCCACTGCCTTTCTCAACGAAAAAGGAACAGGCCGTGGCTTTGAAACCTTTGGAACAGTGTCTCGAGACATGTGAAACACAACTTTACAGTTTTTTATTGTGCCCAGCTTTGTATTGAAGACTTCAGGAAATTCTGCAATGATTTTGTTTGTCAATGTGGATGTTTTATCAGTTAAACATGTGTTTTGTTTCTGAGCAACAGAGCATAATTTTGCACCTGGTGGTAAAGGAAGATTGAAGCTCAAAACCCAATCTAATCTAAATAGTGGTACGTCGTTTTTTTTTGCTACAATTAGTTGTAGTTTCTTGGAGCAACCAAAGGCATCGACATTAACAAATGCTTTCCCCACTGTTTCTATACTTACACCTGTGTAAGCAGTGAGGTTACTTGTAGGCGTAAGAGGTGGTGAGCCCAATGTTTTCCATAGTTTTTCACCAATTATACTGCAAGCAGCCCCTGGGTCATACAGCATTGCCACTGTTTGTTTGTTTAATTTAACATTAATCATGACTTTAGAACCCTTCTCTACAGTCCTCACTTGATCAATGTCCGAACAAGAAGACTCATTACCATGTGTAGTAAATTCGTCTTGTAATTGGTTGACCGTATTACGCGTTATTTTTGCGTTGCCAACCTTCAAACAAGCCCGGGAGAGATGATTTCTGCCCCCGCAGTCGTCACAAACCGCGTCTTTAGCAGAGCACTGAGCTTCATCCGAGTGTTTTCTATATCCACAGCGGAGACAGTGTTTATTTCTGTCGAGACGTAATACCCAAACTTTATCTTTTTTTACATGCTGTTTCTGGGAATAATTTCTTTTGGGGTTCTGTATTTCATAATTAGTGACTTTATTCACACCTGTACATTGAATTTGTTGTTGTTGAGTGTCCACATTTTCAAGAAGTTTAGCAGACTCAACAACACTTGCAAATGTAGTCTTGGTGGATGCATGTAACCTCAGGAGTTCTAATTGCCACTTGTCATTTTGTATGCCTTGGATGAACTGGTCTCTTAGGCGTTCGTCCAAACTATCGCCGAACTGGCAGTGTCCAGCCATAGATCTTAGTGCTAGTTCAAAATGTATGACCGACTCACCTTCCTGTCTGTGTCAGTGAGTAAAACTCACTCTGTGTGAGAGTGGAGCACATGGTCTTGTGTAGTATTTGTCCAAGATCTCTATGGCATCATTGTAACTGAGATTACAGAGTGGTGTTGGTTGAACTGAGTCAAAAACTATCTTGAAAGGTTGTGGTCCCAACAGTCCTAGTAAAATGTTGCGCTTTTTGTCCTCGTTCTTGATGTTCTCATTCCGCAAGGCGATCTTTAGTCTTTCGTGCCAGTATAGCCAATCTTCGGTCGTCCCGTCAAATGTGCTGCACTTGAAACTATCACTTTTCGACTGCGCCATACATACTAATACATTGACTTATTAACAAATTTTATAAACATAAATAATAATACGCAAAACAAGTAATGTGTGATGTATTATAGGTTAAGCGTTGACAAAGACAAAAACAAAAAGGTAAACAAACATTTTGTTACAATTAAACATATGGTACACTACAATTCTAAATCATGAAGCTTGTCATGCTGATATCAGTACATTCATGTATTTAAAACACAACTTCATTAGCACATTTCCTATGGAAAAGAGAGATATTCACATGAGCAGTTAAAACTGCTGGTGACAGTTAAAACTGGGACCATGATAGAATTTCACTCAACATCCTCATCCCCCTGAACATATTTTGGGGGTAATTCAAAATTGTATATGCTGTATATATATATATATATAAACAACGGAAAAACGTTATTTTTCAGAGTTTATATCCTTAATAATGTTATTAGCGAATGAAATTAAGGCATTTGAGTGATTTTTCCTCTGCCCAGAAACCTGATTCCCACCGATCTCCTAGCTAGACGGGATTTTTTTCAGTGTCATATTTTTGCCAAAAGTCATATGAAAACGTTTGAAATCGGTTCTTCCGCGGAAAGGACCTTCTTAATTAGGTAGTGAAAAAAGTTAATTTAAGATCAATTTGAAAAAAAATAGTGGATACCATAATCTAAGCTTTTACCCAAAAAACCATTATGCTCCCTGACACTATGACTGCATCCGCCACTGGCCTCTATTATGTTAACCTTATCCTTTCCCAATATTACTTAAGATGTGTTACTTTGCCATTTTGTAACCACTAATTTTTTGTCATTTTGTAAACAATAAAATACCCTCGTCGCAGCAAACCTCCGTACTCAGGGAATTTCCAAATTAATAACATAATAATATATAATATGACAAGTTTTATCATTATCTGTCGATAAATATGAGAGTTATTTGCCTATTCTCCATAAGATTAATATGAGAAAGAATATGCAGTTTTGCTGCAGTAAGAAAAACTAAAAGTAGGAATTTCTAGCATAACAAATTTAAATTTTAACCATGTATACCAAGTTTTATAAACATCTGTCCATAAATAAAGGAGTTTGCCTATTCTCTATATGATTAACATGGGAAAAGAGTATGCAGGTTAGCTGCTGTGATAAACACATAAACTATGATTTTTTAGCATAAATGGATGGATCTCAACCCATATCATATCAACAACAACATGAAGCTAAATATCAAGTTTTATCCAAAAATAAAAATTGATGAGTGAAATATTAATTTTTTCTTATCCTCCATAAGATAAACATTGGAGCCCCAAAATACAACATACTGTGTTTAGATTTTTTTAATATCTTGGTAAACGTTTGAGATAGAGAAAAACTTTAAGGAACCAAATTGTGTATTTTTTTAGCTGATTCTAATAGTGAAAGATAAAATTTAAAATCTTTTAAATTATATATGAATAACACTTAACACCCAATTTTTGAGTACAAACCCCCCCAAACTACCTGTTCTCATTGACCGATTGTCTGGTTTAAGAACTCGTCCGAGCAAATGTAGGAATACACGTCTCAACTAAATTTGGTCTTGATCGTACCCTTTTTACGAGAGTTATAGTGTTTACAGACACACACAAATACACACACACACACACATATATATATATATATATATATATATATATTTTAATGACTATTGTTTTTTGTCTCTGCACACCTAAAGACGAAAAATAACATGGTCCCAGGCTTAAGTCTTGCGATGAGATGAGATAGCTACGGTAATAGCTTCCTTCCTATGGGAATTTCGCTCAAAGTAATTATAATAATTTGAATGTATCAGTACACCTCTTAGCCTTTTTTACAAGAGAACGGATACTTTGGCTAGTTTAGGATAAAGGACAAGTTATATTGTAAGTGTCAATAGAGTAATATGATAAACTGAAAATAGAAATGAACACACCAATTTATGAAATAGCTTAACAATGACCAACTCTTATTCTCTGGTCTTAACTTAACTCAACAATAAATTCTGTTGATGACAATCGACAATGCTAAATGAAAATTCATAATAACCAACTTAATCACAAAATTTAAATAATTCCAAACAAACATCTGAGTCCAATTTATACATTGGTAAATAACAAGTTACCCCATTTTATCTTCAATTTTAGTTTCTGAAGTTTCTGGGCAACAACAAACAATTTAAAACCAAATACCATTATATCTTGATTTTGTATTATTATAAAAAAGTCTATAACTTTAAGGTTTGTTGGCACTTTTACCTATTCATCTTATTCTTATTCTTGAGATACCGTCCCAAACTACAGCATAGTTTGGGCGTATGCTGAGGTTAACAATAATAAGAAAAGCTACTTCGCTTTATTCTATTACTAAAGTGGTACATTTTAACCACTGTTATCAAGGTCAATATAATGTTAAGTGATGATGATGATGATGATGATAAAGTACTGTTAGCCATCAAGCAACTGCTCAAAATAGTTCTTGAAGTTATAGAGAAATAAGAATTTTGCTCAGGATCAAACCGATCCTGAGCATAATCTTACGCAGTTTTTTGAAGGATTGATTACTGGACACAGTAGGCCTAGTCTTTGTTCGTGGGCTAAAAGCTAACAATTCTCCAAATTAATCAGCTTTTCTTTTTTCGAATAACAAAGCTACACAAATTTCATCAAATTCATCACACTCCCACTAAGTGAGTGGTTGGGTCGATGTCTCACATTATTGTAATAAGTAAATTTCATATCTGGTATTCAATCGTAAGAAAAAATATATTTCAAGTTCAACTTAAATAAACGGTATCAATGGACTGACACATACTTTCTCCCTAAAGTAAATTTTAAAAAGACAATTTGTAATAAAACTATCATATTCTTCATAGTTTATCTAAATATCATTTAATAATTTATTGTTTCAAAATTCATCATCATTTCTGAAAAAAACAACAAGAGAAACAAAGGTTAATTTATTGTTAGAATTGTATGGGGGGAAAGGGTAATGCTGAGCTTTTTGAGTTGTTTTTTTTTTTTGGTGATTTTACCTTACGCTTCTTACCAAGTTTCACGAAACACTGTTAAGAAATAAGGAAGAAATTGATTTTTTAATATTCTCTGTAAGAATAACATTGGGCACTTCCAGACAAAGTAATGCGTTTATCATGGACAGTAAATTTAACTTTCCTCTGGAATCATTAGTCGTAGACGAAAAATTCAAAAAACTAATTTGTTTAGTTTTTTAAGCTGGTCACAATGGTGATAGTCAAGTTATTCATTACTTTTATTGTTTTCGCTGAACATTTAAGAAATTTATTTTTTACATTAAAAGCATATAAATTTTGAACCGTCATTTTTACAGATATGTGGGGGGTATCATATTATTTAGTACTCTGTGCACTATACACTATCAAATTTTGATCAAAATCGTTAAGAGACGTTATTGAGAACTTTGGATTTTTCATGTTTTTTAAGGGTTTTAGGGGTAAACTAACCTTAAAAATCAAAAAAATGAAAAAAAACACACATACACATACAGACAGACACACGGTCCAACAGACATCATGTCGAAACCCACTTTTTTGGAATCAGGGGACACCAAAACGGATATATCCACTCTCAACTGAAATTCAAAAATTTTGATGAAAACAATACTTTCTCCTTATACTATGTGTAAGGGGAGAAAGTAAAAATGACTGACGTTAATAGAGAAAAATTAATTTCACAGTCATTTTCGTTATCATTGTCTTTATAATATGTGGACTATTATATTAACTATTATTATCTAGAATTTGCCATCTCGATTAGTCATATTGGTATAAATCTAGATATACAGTATAGTATTAGAATTAAAACAGTATCACCATTCTCTTTATCCTGGTATTGGAGCAGCCATGTTTCCTCCTCATCGAAGTGGACCCCTCTACCTTGACCAGGGAAGAATGCATGGGCCAAGACACCACCCAGTCCATCAAATGCATATCCATCGCCATGTTCACCTCTATAAAACATGCATCACATTCAGTTGGAAGTTCCCTGGTTATCACACTCTTAATACATTCTTTAACACATTCTTTATAAATATGGAAGTTTGCCCTTGTCCGTCCCTTAAATAAGATCTCATCCCCAACTTGCCCACAAGATTACCGACCAATTAGCATTCTTCCTGCTCTTTCAAAAGCCCTTGAACGAATAGTTCATTCTCAAATATCTGACTTTCTTTCGGAAAATAACATCTTTAATTCATTTCAATCAGGTTTCAGGAAATTCCACAGTACTGAAACAGCCTTATTAAAGACTACCGATGATATCTGTCTGGTTATGGATCAGAGTCAATGTACAGTTCTGACTTTATTCGATTTTAGTAAAGCATTCGATACAGTAAATCATGATATTCTACTTGCTAAACTAAAAATTATAGGACTTTCAGAAGCTTCACTTTCTTGGATGAGATCATACCTTCACGGCCGTAAGCAATGTGTGTGTAACGACCAACTAACTTCGGATTGGAAAGTTGTATCCTGTGGTGTTCCACAGGGTTTAATTCTTGGTCCTCTTCTACTGTATTTACTATTTACACAAATGACATTTCCACAGTCCTACGTCATTCAAAGTTTCATTCTTATGCTGACGATTTACTAATCTATGTTCATTTTAAAGTCAGTGAATTGAATGAAACCATTACTCAAACTAATCACGACATTGACAAGATTGTTCTTTGGGCGGCCAAAAATGGTCTCAGACTAAATCCTGACAAAACTAAACCAATCATCTTTGGACACTCACGCTTACTTCACAAAATTGACACAAACACCGCCCCCAGGATAACTGTTAACGGGACAACTATACCTTACTGTGACAAAGTAAAAAGCCTGGGGTTGACTATTTGCAAAACACTAGACTGGACAGACACAGTGGTGAATACTTGTAAAAAGGTGTTCGCTGCTGTCCACACTCTGAAAAAAATGCAGCGAATTTTACCATTTCACATTAGACTTTTTCTAATAAAATCACTTGTCTTTCCACATTTCAGTTACTGCAACTCTGTAATTAATGACATGACTGTAGTCTTGCAAACAAAATTACAACGTACTCAAAATCATTGCATTCGTTTTCTGTTCAATCTTCGCCGAGACGATTGTGTCACGCCTTATTACATTCAATCTTCTCTTTTAAAGCTCTCTGAATTAAGGGAGATGCGAATCGTCCAAAGTACTCATTCTGTTGTTAATCTTGAATTTCCGCGTTATCTGGGTGCTAATTTTGAATTAATGGGTGGGGGAGGTGCAAGAAACACCCGCTCTGGCTTGTCAACTTTTCGTATTCCTCAACACAAAACCACGGTGTTTAATCGTTCTTTCAGAGTAACTGCTTGCCGGTTGTGGAACTCATTACCTCAAAATATAAAATCAATAGACTTGTTCACGGTTGACGGTGGCGTTGAAACAGAACTATCTCGACCGGATGACCGAGGCGTGGCGGGAGGGCGTGCGTTAGGCCTGGGTTTAGCGGGCAAAGGATGATTGTGTGAGTGTGTGTTATTAATATTTTAGTTTCTGTTGATATTGTAATTTTTATTTAAAGTTTATAAATAATATTTTATTTTAGTTTACTTTAAACCTAATGTTATTTTATTTTATATTTCATTATTATTATTGACATTAATGTTATTATTATAGTAATTGAGGTTAATTGTAAGAGAGGATCATGTGGTCCTAAATTCGCCTCAAAATAAAAATGTATTTCCATTCATTCATTCATTTATTTGACAAAAAAAAGCAAAATTATTGACAAACCTACAGCCCTCTATATAACAGTTATCCTCACTAGGTATAGTCACCGGTATGGTCACTAGGTATGGTCACTAGATGTAGATAACCGCTCTCATAGATTTTGATAAGCCTTTGTTCGGTAAAACAAACTTATTTCATTCAATAATCATGTGAAGAGAAATCACCCTCTGAATAAATACACATTACTAGAAAGAAGCAATCTTTATTGATTGGCTATTTGCAGTTCTTCTTCAGGTTTAAATATGTAAATCTAGGAAAGGCTCCCCTAAGGAATGAAGTAAGGAGTAGGGTGTGTATGTATGCTCACTTATAACTTACTAATACTTCTATTAATATCGGGAGATTACTGTAGAACTTCATTGGTAGTCTTGGGAAATATTGCAGTGGGAACACTTCCAATGGGTTTAAAGATCAAATCCTCTCTAAGAAGAAAATCAAGTAAAAGAGAAAGGGAAGGAATGGAAGGGGAGATAGAACAGGAAATGAGGAGTCTGTGGCAGGAAGAGTGGGAGATATAAGAGAAGAAGAGATATACATTCCAAATCATCCCGGATTTACAAGAAAGAAGAAGACATCTAATGTGAAGCATAGGGAGTCGGAGCCGTTTCAACAAAGCATGGGGACTAAACTTCAACAGAGAGGAAGAGTCAAAAAGAAAAAAATGGAGAGAAGATAGAAGAGGAATAGGAACTCAATATGAGGATAAGAGAAAGACGAAAGATAGTAATATCAAAGAAAACAGACAAGCAAGAAATAAAAAGGCAAGTAAGACAGAAGACCAAGCACTGGATAGAGAAGAGAGAAGTGGAAAAAAGGTGGTGTGATGAGCAGTTGAGGTTTAGAAAAAAAGAAAGAAAAGTGTTACTTGTAGAAACTACAATATATTTAAACCAGTATAAACCACAGTACTAATATAATAGTAGTTGAGCTTGATGGGTAGAAACAATTTTGTGAAATCATGGAAATAAAAAGCTTTAGTTTTACTTATAAGGAAAAATAAAGTGGGACTGTATGGTTATTATTATTACCTTTCTGAAATTGTGACCAACCCAGGCAGGTATTTTAAGCCAAGTATGAAAGAAATGAGTTTAAGATGTCTGTGGCGTGATCTTGTAGTCTAGTTACTGACTAAGGCTGACATGTTCCTTAGATAGGACCTTTAATTAATAGCCCAACAGCAAATAGCATCTAAGTAACCTACTGTTTAACGTGGGATCCGAACCACAATTTTTCCTCAGAATTACAAACAGGTCTAATAATTTGGATGGTCTTTGCAAAAGACGTTTGTATATATAAATGTATGTATTCAGTATGTTGCATTTTGGGGCTTCAATGTTAATCTTATTGATAATAAGGAAAAATTAATATTTCACTTATACATCATCCTGTAATCCAGCTACTTGGAGGTCCTGGATTACAGGATGACGTGACCACCATGAGGATTGAGTGTAAGATTAGATAAGATTAGATTAGATTATTGAAATGGCGACCATACCACAAGGTAGGTATTTTAAGCCAAGTATGAATGAGATTTGATTGTAAGATGATTGTGGCGCGATCTTGAAGTCTTGTTACTGACTAAGGCTGACATGTTCCTTAGACAGGACTATTAATTAATAGCCCAACAACCGATGGCAACTAAGGGACCTACAGTTTAATATGGAATCCGAACCACGACCTCTGAATTACGAATTGGTCTAATTATGAGGATGGTCTTTGCGGATTAACATAGCTTTCAATAGTGCGGACGTTAATACACACCAGAGAACACTACACCCACCAACCATCGCTCACAACTATCCACAATTCGTGACCTCCAAGTAGCTGGATTACAGGATGACGCCACCATCCCAGTCTGATTGTGATGATTGTGATGAGAGATGATTGTGGTACGATCTTGTAGTCTTGTTACTGATCAAGGCTGACAAGTTCCTTAGACAGGACTGTTAATTAATAGTCCAAGCGATGGCAACTAAGTGAGCTACAGTTACTGGAGTCAGAACCACAATTTTTTCTCTGCATTACAAACGGGTCTAATAATATGGATGGTCTTTTCAAAAGACTGTGGTACTAAATTGTGTGGATGTAAATTCCCAATTGTGGATAGTTGTGAGCGATGGTCGGTGGGTGTAGTGTCCTCTTGTGTAGATTAACGTCCGCACTATTGAAAGCTACGTTAACCCACAAACACCATCCTCATAATTAGACCAATTCGTAATCCAGAAGTCGCGGTTCGGATTCCACGTTAAACTGTAGGTCCCTTAGTTGCCAACGACTGTTGGGCTATTAAACAGTTCTGTCTAAGGAACATGTCAGCCTTATTCAGTAACAAGACTACAAGATCGTGCCACAACCATCTTACAACCAACTCTCATTCATACTTGGCTTAAAATACCTACCTTGTGGTATGGTCGCCATTTCAATAATCTAATCTAATCTAATCATACTTGGCTAGAAATACCTACCTTGAGGTAAGGTCGCCATTTCAATAATCTAATCTAATAGGCAAACTCCTTTATTTATGGACGGATATTGATAAAACATGGTCAAAATTATAATAGTTTATGGCCAAAATGCCTTCGTTCAAGGTTCCTTACTGCAAAGAACCTGCATATCTTTCCCATGTTAATTTTATGGAAAATATGCAAACTCTTATTTATGATGGATACTAATCAAACCTGTAATATATTATTATTGATTTGGAAATTTACTGAGTACGCAGGCCCACCACTGCACCTGGCCGTGATTGAGGAATGAGGGGTGAGAGGCGAGGGGTGTGGGTTTACCTGCGGAACTTGACGGGGATGTCAATGTCATCGGAGTTGACCTCCCAGAACTTGAGATTGGAGTCCCTCGCCCAGACGGCCAACGCCTCGTGCAGTTCCCGCTGCACCTGGCCGTGGATTAGGAATGAGGGGTGAGAGGCGAGGGGTGTGGGTTTACCTGCGGAACTTGACGGGGATGTCGACGTTGTCGGAGTTGACCTCCCAGAACTTGAGATTGGAGTCCCTCGCCCAGGCGGCCAACGCCTCGTGCAGTTCCCGCTGCACCTGGCCGTGGTTTAGGAATGAGGGGTGAGAGGCGAGGGGTGTGGGTTTACCTGCGGAACTTGACGGGGATGTCGACGTTGTTGGAGTTGACCTCCCAGAACTTGAGATTGGAGTCCCTCGCCCAGACGGCCAACGCCTCGTGCAGTTCCCGCTGCACCTGGCCGTGATTGAGGAATGAGGGGTGAGAGGTGAGGGGGTGTGGGTTTACCTGCGGAACTTGACGGGGATGTCGACGTCGTCGGAGTTGACCTCCCAGAACTTGAGATTGGAGTCCCTCGCCCAGACGGCCAACGCCTCGTGCAGTTCCCACTGCACCTGGCCGTGGTTTAGGAATGAGGGGTGAGAGGCGAGGGGTGTGGATTTACCTGCGGAACTTGACGGGGATGTCGACATCGTCGGAGTTGACCTCCCGGAACGTGAGATTGGAGTCTCTCGCCCAGACGGCCAACGCCTCGTGCAGTTCCCGCCGCACCTGGCCGTGGTTGAGGTCCGAGTGCTGACTGCGTAAGCTGCAAACCAGAAACCTCATCACCTGGCATACTTTATAGGTTAAATTTTATTTAGCGAATTTCTTATAGGGAAGAAGCTATTACCATAGGTCTTGTGGCAAGACTTGAGCTTATTTTTTTGTTTTTGTTTTTTTTTTAGTGAATTTCCCATAGGGAAGGAGCTTTGCCGTAGGTCTCATGATGAGACTTATAGCCTGGGACCATGTTATTTTTTCTTCTTTAGGTACCCAGAGACCAAAAATAATAGTAGTTAAAATTTATATATATATATATATATATATATATTATATATTATATATATATTGGGAAGAAGCTATTACCGTATGTCTCATAGCAAGACTAAAGCCCGAGACCACGTTATTATTTCGTCTTTGGGTGCCCAGAGGCCAAAAACAATAGTCGTTAATATATATATATATATATATATATATATATATATTAGTATGTGTGTGTGTGTCTGTACGTGTGTGTGCCTGTGAACACGATAACTCTCGTAAAAATGATACGATCAAGACCAAATTTGGTAGAGAAGTGTATTCCTACATTTGCTCAGAGTTCGTAAACCAGACATATCAGTCAATGGGAATGGGTAGTTTGGAGGGGTTTCGTACTCAAAAATTGGGTTTTTTTGGGCGTTAAAAAAACGCCTAATTTTAAAAAATGTCAAATTTTATTTTCACTATTAGAATCAGATTAAAAAGCTGCACAATTACATTCCTTAAACTTTATCTCTATCTCCAACGGTTACCGAGATATTAAAAATCTTAACACAGTACATTGTATTTTGGGGCTCCAATGTTAATTTTATGGAGGATAAGGAAAATTAATATCTCCCATATCACTCAATATTTTTAGATTAACCTTGGTATTTACCTTCATGTTGTTGATATTCACCTGTTTATGCTAAAAAATCATAGTTTATGTGTTTATCATGGCAGCAAACCTGCATACTCTTTCCCATGTTAATCTTATGGAGAATAGGCAAATAATTCTCATTTTTATGGACAGATTTTTGTAAAACTTGTCATATATTATTATTATTATATTATTGATTTGGAAATTCCCTGAGTACGCAGGTCTGCTGCGACGGGTATTTCTGTTTACAAACTCGTCCGAGCAAATGTAGGAATACACATACGTCTCTACCAAATTTGGTCCCGATCGGACCATTTTTACGAGAGTTATCGTGTTCACAGACACACACACACACATATAAATATATCTATTTTAACGACTATTGTTTTTGGCCTCTGGGCACCCAAAGACGAAAAAATAACATGGTCTCGGGCTTTAGTCTTGCTATGAGACATACAGTAATAGCTTCTTCCCTATGCGAAATTCGCTAAAAGAAAAATTATATTTTTTTCATATATTTGAAAACTAAATATTATTTAGTTCATTCCAAACAGCTTCTCCGCTGTGCGTGTAAGACCACAGCTGCCTTGAGTGGACATCACAACAAGCAGTTGACTCTCAAGTGATGTAGAAATAAGTTTCTTCATTTATTTCTATGAATAACTTTGCATTTTTTGGATTGTAAAAAAAGTATGAATTTGTTAAGAACAAAAATTATTAAACTTTTAAAATTATATATGAATATAATTTTGATTGACCCCCAAAACGTGTTCAGGGGGTTGAATTATCAACTTCTATCTTGGTCCCGGGCTCAACTGTAACCATGCAGGTCAAGTGAATAGCTCACTTTTCCATAATAAATTCACTAATAATGTGAAATGTGATAACATTTGGAAAACGGCTTATGATCAAGCTTAGTTTGTATCATTTGAAATGAATGGAAATTCGCAGAGTATGGTGGTTTTTTATCAGTTTAATTCTACATTTGCTTGATTATGTTGTAATTCTTCGGCATATTTTATCATCTTGTAGTTTAAATGTGTTCGAAACCCAATTAAGTTAGTCTTTTATTTAAATATTTTAAGCCAAGTTTAACGGAGCTATTCATTTGATATTACAAATTTATAAACCAGAATTTATTTAATGATATACAGTAGTAATATTCTAAATTTAGAATACTTTATCATAAATGGCTCTCAGGGGAATAAACTTCCAATTCCAATTCCCCTTAGAAATTCAGAGAATTGTAAATGGTACTCTTTTGATTACACACAACACACATATAGACATGCCCTCAAGGAGCTTGGAGGCACATCAAGATTTGAATCAAAATTGTTATTAATAACAGCCAATACACAACTACGAAATAAATTTGCAAACCCGACCCAGATAAATTAAGAAAAATCCCCTTGCTCTTTGAACAATATCTAGGAGTAAACTTTCATAAAATACTGTATTGAAATATGACAATTTTACCTATGCGTTTAGATAAAGAATGAAGAATTACTGTTTAACTCACCTTGAAATATCACGATCGTGCAATCGACCGCAGTTTAGAAGTGTTTTATCGAAGGTCTACACAGGAAGTTTTCTGGTTTTATTTTTCATTACCAAATGGAGGGCTAATAGAGCCACACCCTTCCCATATTGATTTCTCTATTTACTCTTGTACATTCTTTAAAATCATTTCAATATACAGTATTTAAAACCTTAAGCAAGTTTATATATAAACTAATAGAAAAAAATCAAAATATCTTGTTTTGGGTGTTTTGGGTCAGAGTGGGTACAAGTGAAAAAAAACCTTAATTTAGACTTGTTAAGGGGGTTTGTTTAATATTATCGTATTTAACTAATATGAAAAACTATTTTCAAACTAATATGACGTGTCTCCTTTATAGTTATAAGTGACGAACTTGATGTATTGCAACAAATACACTAGTTATTTACGAGTATCTTGGTTGAAACATCAGCTCTAGGTTCTAAGAATAGACTAATCTATTCAGGACACAGGAGTAGAGTCTAGAGCATCTACGATAAAGCATAATCACTCACGCAGCATACAGCTGTCAGCTGTCACAGATAACAACTATAGTACGGAAATTATAATATTCAACTGCAGTAAAACTTTTCAAATTATTCCAAAATAAAAATTTATAACTAAAATATATATTTACATGTTGTTTAAGAATGCAAAATACATGCTTTCCATCGTAGGGTCAATGGAGTTTCAATTTACACAGGCAAGCCACATATTTCATGTCCATTATTACAGTGCTAAAGTTGTGATAAACAATATTGAAAAAAATACGTACTATCAAACAACAAAGAGGTCAGAGAAAAGAAGTGCATGTCTCTGGCACAATATTATTACGAATGTATGACTAGCCGTCTGGCTAGCCCTCTGAACGGGAAACGGATTTTTGGCAACCGCCCAGCTCCCACCAAGGGTCGGAACCCTAATTAGCCCTCGACCGCGGCCTTTTGGCAACCTCGGTTTCATCCCAAAAATTCTCCCTTTTCTCCCTGAAAATCCCTGCCTCATTGTTTAATCCCACAAATTATCACTCTTATCCCTCTCAAGTCCCTCCCTCGCCTCAGAATCACCGAAATCAGGAGATGTGGGAGCGAGACGGCAAGGGGCAGTCGATATACACCTCGTATTGTAACAACATAACGTATTGTACAATAAATGTAACAAATGTAACAAAAACTGGCTGGGTGGTGTAGTGGTTATAATACCCGCCTTCAAAAACTGAAGGTCGCAGGATCGAATCCCGCTATGGTCGAATCTGGACCCAGTCGCCATTTGTCATTGGGCTACTAATTAATGATGCTTCCTAACAACAGGTCGACGTTAGGTAGTAACAAGACCGGGGTTTGGACCGTTCTCCATCAAAACGTTAAAAATGCCACTGGCGTAGAAATACACAAAAAAAAATGATTTCATCTCTTCATTGTTTTTATTCTCTTTCCAGTATTTGTATTTAGAATTTTAGAATTTTAAGGTTTTAATAATATTTTGTTATGCACTTGTATAGGACTCTTTTTGCACCTAGCTGAGAATTTAAATTTAACTTATGACAGAGAGGTTTGTGAACACATTATTAATTTTTTAATAATATATACAGTGAGATTTATATTTAAAGCCAACATTCTTAAATGTCTTATACCAATTGTATTTGTAAAAAATAAAACAAAGTGTATGACACTATATTTTGTTTAATTGATTCTACACATTGTGAATATCTTTATTTTGGTTATAAAATTATTACATTATTATAAATTGAAAGTTACAAGTCTATCTGATTTCAAAGAAATGTCAATCGTTAATTCTTTCCTCAAGAAGTTATGTATATACTTAAAAATAAGACCGATACAATTCATAATATTGTACCTCTAAACATAGTTCAAACTTAACAACAGACAGTTCTTAGACGGTTAGTAATCTCACACTTACTTGAAAGGAATAGGATATCATGCGTTGTGTTTTGTTATTCTTCGTCTGTCTTCGCCCGCCGCCACCCTCTCGCCCTTCTCTAGCGCGCTTTCTTCCTCACTCGCAACCCCGCCCGGCACGAACGAAATCCCTGAAATCCCGACCAGGGAGAACAGCGGTTGCCAAAAGTCCTAGACCCCCATCTGAACAGTCCCTCCGCTGTGCGAGTGGGACCTCTGGGACTACACCTGCCTTTTAAGTGGACATTCCAAGCAATCGACTCTCGAGTGATAATAAGTCGAAATAAGTTCATTAACTTATTTCTACGAATAACTACATTTTTGAATTGTAAATATAAGTACGAATTTTCTAAGAGCAATTCAAAGGGATAACCCTTAAAGACAAGTGTACGTTGTGTAGACAGCAATGTTACAACATTTCTAAGGAGTTCCACAGTACGAAACCTTTTCCGAACGTGTTTTGAACAGAGCAAAGAGTGAAATCAAGAGAGGCAAAGGCAACTGAAGGGGAATTATTACTTCACATCACTTTGCAAACGTTTTCCTGAACAAGAATTTGTACTCGGCCTACAATCGAGTAGGGAAAATTATGTCTGTTACTGCTGTTGACAAAATCGTACAACAGACACTACTTCGAAATCGAATATATATTAAAACACAGAATATCGAGTTTTCGGGAATTTCGTTTAAACCCGCATTCAAAGCGCTCGCTTAAGACGCTCGGTCGACACTGCAATGTAATGTATACTCCGCCCCCTAAATCTGCACCACCATTCTCCGTCATCCCTGTACAGGAGAGGTACGAACGCGCTTTCCAGAATCAAGCAATGACCTATTCAGACTTTAATTAAATATATGGAAACTGAATATGCCTAAAGCATGACCGGAGCAGAGACGAATCCAAAAAATTAAAGATCATTAAAATCGGTCTAGCCGTTCTCGAGTTATAATGCGTGTAACTAACATCACTTTGTTTTATATATTTAGATATCCAAAATCAAAGTAAGCCAAACTATCTTTAAAATCCTTATTTGTTTCAGGCTTTAAACACTAGCTTAGACTACGAATCGAGAATGCCGGTCAATTGAAAACGCACTCATCTAGACAAAAACCAGATGCCATCGAGCTCTAGACGTATACAAAAAGCGGGGGGAACTGCCAGCACAACCTGACAAAAACAGAGAAGCCCTTTATAACAGCTGAGCGGGCGCGCTATGCGATAGCAGTGTTACCACACTCGCGACACCAACAGACCATTTGATCTTACATCACTTTACCCTCGAATTATTAAACAACATAATGGAAAATTTTTCACAAATTATTAGGTGGTCGAAAGATACTCGTGAAGGTCGTGTAAGTAATCAGGCACTCAAGGGAACAAGCAACCAAAGTTGGCTTTGTCACATTTCGTTATTTGGAATAATTGCTACTGAATGTGAATTTCTTTAGTAGGAATGGATTTACATAGAAAGTCTGGAAGCACAAATCTTTTTATTTTTGAATTGCAACATATTTTGTGCGGAAATTTTTTAATATATAAATAGCGAATTTATTTCTTATGCGCCCTCAATATCAATATTATGTTTTGCAAGGCAACTTAGGTCACAATTGTTCCCCTTAGGGCCTTTACAACCTTGTACAGGCCGTGTACACATGAGAGCGTTAGACGCCGCGTCCAACGCGCGTTAGCTAAATGTGAAATCGTACACATGATGGCGTTAGACGCCGCGTCCAACGCGCGTTAGCTAAATGTGAAATCGTACACATGATGGCGTTAGACGCCGCGTCCAACGCGCGTTAGCTAAATGTGAGATCGTATACATGATGGCGTTAGACGCCGCGTCCAACACGTGTTAGCTAAATGTGGAATCGTACACATGATGGCGTTAGACGCCGCGTCCAACGCGCGTTAGCTAAATGTGAGATCGTATACATGATGGCGTTAGACGCCGCGTCCAACGCGCGTTTTCTAAATGTGAAATCGTACATACGAGGGCGTTAGACGCCGCGTCCAACGCGCGTTAGCTAAATGTGAAATCGTACACATGATGGCGTTAGACGCCGCGTCCAACTCGCGTTAGCTAAATGTGAAATCGTACACATGATGGCGTTAGACGCCGCGTCCAACGCGCGTTTGCTAAATGTGAAATCGTACATACGAGGGCGTTAGACGCCGCGTCCAACGCGCGTTAGCTAAATTTGAAATCGAACACATGAGGGCGTTAGACGCCGAGTCCAACGCGCGTTAGCCAAATTTGAAATCGAACACATGAGGGCGTTAGACGCCGAGTCCAACGCGCGTTAGCCAAATTTGAAATCGAACACATGAGGGCGTTAGACGCCGAGTCCAACGCGCGTTAGCCAAATTTGAAAAGATTAAACTATTGACACCTAAAATTTGTAACAAATTATATGTAAAAAACCCAAAATAAGAAACCATAAAAAAGCTATGTCTCGGTTGAAAAAGACATAGCACGCTACAAGGAAAAGGATTATGAACTCCCAGATTGGCTAAAAAATAGTGATGGTTCTCCTGTAAAACTCTTTGAGCTGTTTTATGACAAAGAAATTATTGATTTGATTTGTGAACAGACTAGTTTGAATGCTTTCCAAAATGGTGAGCACAGTCTAAAACTCACTACAGATGAAACAAAGGTTTTCCTTGCAATTTTACTTCTTAGTGGCTATTGCCAAGTTCCTCGGCTACGGATGTACTGGGAGCAGAGCCCTGACTGTAATAATCAAACAGTATGTAATGCCACGTCCCGCAATCAATCGACTTACACAAATTATGAAATATTTCCATGTTTGTGATAATTTCAACCTGAGAAAAGGTGATCGTTTTGCCAAGATAACATCACTTTGGGGGAAAATAAACGAGCAATGGTTGAATTTTTACCCAGGAGACACTAATGTACATGTTGATAAATCAATGATTCAGTACTACGGCAGGCACGGAGCCAAACAGCACATTCACGGAAAACCAATAGGGTTTGGGTTCAAGGTATGGTGCCTGTGTACTAGACTGGGCTATCTTATTCAGTCAATCCCATATCAGGGTAAGATAACTGAAACCGGCTTTTACACGACTGGAACCCTCCGAGCGAACAGAACCCTTGACGCACCATTGCCTACTAAATAAACGGTACCAGTGGACTGACACATACTTTCTCCCTTAAGTAAATTTAAAAAAAGACAATCTGTAATAAAACTATAATGTTCTACAAAGTAATTCTAAGTATCATTTAATAGTTTATTGTTCAAATTGTATGTGGGACCCCCCCACCCCGGTAATACCAAGCTTTTTTGAGCTGGTTTTGTTCGGTGATTTGACCTTACACTTCATACCAAGTTTCATAGAAAACGGGTGGAAAGTAAGGAAGAAATTGATTTTTTTTATATTTTCCATAAGAATAACATTGGGCGCTTTCAGACAACGTACTGCGTTTATCGTGGACAGTAAATTTAACTTTTCTCTGAAACCGTTAGTCGTAGACAAATAATTTAAAATACTAATTTGTTTAGTTTTTTAAGCTGGTTTCAATGGTACCAGTCAAGTTATACTTTACTTTTATTGTTTTCGCTGAAAATTTAAAAATTTGATTTTTTTGACATTTAAAAGCCCATAACTTTTGAACCGTCATTTTTACAGACATGCGGTTGGTGTCAAATTATTTAGTGCTCTGTGCACTATAAACTATCAAATTTTAATCAAAATCGTTAGAGCCATTTTTGAGAAAATTGGATTTTTCACGTTTTTTAAGGGTTTTTAGGGGTGAACTACCCTTAAAAATCAAAAATTCAAAAAAAATGAAAAAAACGCCTGGAGATACGGTGACTATATATATACATGCCAAATTTCATCTAAATCGGACAAATGGGGTAGGCTGTGGCACTGTACACATCCAGACACACACACACACACACACACGGACGGACAGACATCACGCCAAAACCCACTTTTTTGGATTCAGGGGACCCCAAAACGGATATATCCACCCTCAACTCAAATTCGAAAATTTTGACGAAAACAATACTTTCTCCATATACTATGTAGGTATAAGGGGAGAAAGTAAAAGGAAATGAAGCAACGAGAAAGAGGCAGTCACGTCCAAGTACGAATGAGGAGACTGGCATAACACTCATGCGTTACCTCGATAATAATGTCGTTACCATGGCCTCAACTCAAGCAGGTGAAGAGGTTTAGCCAGTAAAGCAAAACTTACATCAACGATGATCAGCCAGCATTTTTTGTTTTAAACAACGCATATATGGGAGGGGTTGACCGTCTCAATGAAAACATGCATGTGGAAAGAAATGGTACTGGCAGCTTCTGTGTTTTCCGTTGAATGCATCGGTAAGTTATGCATGACAGATGCACAAATATGCTATACAAAACAAAAGTGAACAGCTGGATCTCCTGGGATTTACTAGAGTAATATGCCAGACGTATATGAAGAAATACAGTCTGCGTTTATCTCTTAGCAGACCTCCTCGACTCATACACCCAGTTGAATCAAGAGTGATGGAAGACGTTAGATATGATAGAGACCGTCATTTCCATGTGAAAAACGAAAAGCAGTCTCGTTGCGCACAGTGTAAGAGAAATTCAAGACTAAAATGCAAAAAGTGTAACGTCGCTCTACATCAACACTGTTTTGAACAATTTCACTTTAAGTAACTGAACTAAGTAATAAGTAACTTTTTGTATAAGGTATCGAATATATTTTTATTCGAGGCTTTTTCACTGTGTAGACCCTAGTATGTCAAGTATTTGAACAACTGAACTGCAACTATATCATGTTAAGTAGTTTTTGTATTAATATACTAATAAAGTAACAATTTTCTTTTTATATAGTTCATATTTTAAAACCTTTGAGTCCCATTGTTCAAATTTAATGCTAATGCTTAATGCACCCTTGCTAATCATTGTTGTTATTATTATTTGACGATAAAACTGTTTGAAACATTTTACGCAAAAACATTTAAATCTGTAATCTTGACGGAATTAGTACATCTTGAAATCACATTTAGCACTTAAAACCTAGTCGCAACGGCGAGAAGGTTGGCTGACGGGCTGGCGTATTTTGTTGTGGAAGCAGTCCTGAGTGAGGACTGAGGACGCGGGTTTAGTCCACTGTAATGTTGCGTGTAAGCAATATACAACTGCAGGCCAATGTTACCATCCTCTATCCTCTACTACATCGTACCTGTACCTACAGCCAAACACCACAAAATTTGTCGTATTTTGTTGTGGAAGCAGTCCTGAGTGAGGACTGAGGACTGAGGACGCGGGTTTAGTCCACTGTAATGTTGCGTGTAAGCAATATACAACTGCAGGCCAATGTTACCATCCTCTATCCTCTACTACATCGTACCTGTACCTACAGCCAAACACCACAAAATTTGTCGCATTTTGTTTATCTAGGAGGACTAGTATGTAAACGTGTAAGCTATACAACTAGATGTTATTTTATCCTCTATACATTGTCAAAAAATAATTTGTCGAATTTTTGTTTATTTAATATATAGGTCCACATAAGCTTATAAATGTTATTTATTTATATGTATAAAAAAAAGTCGTAATTATATTATTATATAAATTGATATTTTATATATATATATATGTATATGGTAAGACTTAACCATGTTATTTTTCGTCTTTAGGTGTAACAAATCGTAATTATTTTTTTATTTTTATTATTATTATATAATATGATAAATAATAAAACATTTAGTACCCTGTTTTTAAACTTTAACTTAACTGTTTTTAATTGTTTTATTATTTATCATATTATCAAAAGTAGCCCTACATTGTGAATTGTTAAATAATATATATATATATGTGTGTGTGTGTGTGTGTGTGTGTGTGTGAACACGATAACTCTCGTAAAAATGGTCCGATCGAGACCAAATTTGGTAGAGCGTGTATTCCTAGAAATGCTCGGACGAGTTCGAGCAGTTTGGTGGGGTTTTGTACCTCAAAATGGGGTTTTTGCGTTTTTCACATGTAATTTTCAAAAGTTTCTAATTTTATATTCCACCATTGGAATCAGCTTAAAAAACTACACAATTAAGTTTCTTAAAGTTTTTCTCTATCTCCAACGGTTACCAAAATATTAAAAAATCTAAACACAGAACGTTGTATTGTGGGGCTCCAATGTTAATCTTATGGAGGATAGGGAAAATTAATATTTCCCATATTAATCAATATTTTTTGGCTAAAACTAAATATTTAGCTTCATGTGGTTGAGATCTAACCATTTATGCTTAAAAATCATAGTTTATGTGTTTATCATGGCAGCAAACCTGCATACTGTTTTCCTATATTATTAGTATAGGGAATAGGCAAACTCCTTTATTTATGGAAAGATGTTGATGAAAGTTGGTATAAATGTTAAGATAAAAATTATTTATGGTAGAAATGACTACTTTCAGTGTTCCTCACAGCAGCTAACCTGCACACTCTTTCCCATGTTAATCTTATGGAGAATAGGCAAATAATTTTCATGTTTATGGACAGATTTTTATAAAACTTGTCATATATTATTATTATTATATTATTGATTTGGAAATTCGCTGAGTACGCAGGTCTGCTGCGACGGGGGTATTATTAATTATGTTACGAGTTTGAAGTTCTAGATAGAAATTATAACCTTCAAATACGATTATCTCAAAATACGATTTATTGCCTAAGGTCGTTTTCCACCCAACTCCTCAATTAAATTATAAATATAACATATTATATATATATATCAATGTGTTCAAGAATAACTCCAGAATCATTTAATATTTTCTTTTTTGATTTACCACACTTCAGGTGAAGTACAGTGCAGAAAATATGAAAACAAAAAAATTAATTTTTTCTAGTTAGGGAGTTTGTAGTTTTTTCGTTTTTCTAGTTGTTCGTGTAAGCGTGTCTTATGGAAGTATCCGTAGACAAGACCGATTAGCATCCACTCAAAATAATTAATTATTGTCCTGGGCAGTTGGCAGTCGAGGCCCACCTCGGGCGTTCATTAACTATTGACTGGTAGGCCATTCTGTAATATTTTACACTACAATACGTACTTTTTAAAATTTGCGTGTTTTCAACTGCACTCTCGTCCACAGTTCGGAGGTTGAACTGTAGCAAAATAATAAAATCGAGATAAAGACATGTTTTAAGGCCTGATGGTGGAATGTCGATGTTGATTAGTATATTCGTCCATCGTCGCATCCTCGTTGGTACAAAAAGCCCAAGAACGTAGGAAGGTGCATCATGCTAAACCCACGTCCTCTTCAAACACTATTTCGACAGACATTGGCTACCTATATTTATAGGTTTTATGGACGCCAAACAAGCCGAAAGAATCTGCGTCAACAAGTCTGTTAGCCAATGGTTTGTAGGCTATAGACCAGTCGGTCAAATATTCCTACACAATATGCATGAGTTTAGGAGACATTAGAATTAAGTTTTAGAAAACGATTTATCAGGATTGGGTTGGATATTGGTTAAATCCAATGAAATCTGTACTTTTTTGTCTTCGATAGTAAAAATTCAATTGTATTGATTCTATTTCATTCGTTAAGTATATACTGTACCATTAATCGGCGCACTAAACATGGCGAATAATGTTAGTATTTACTTCCCTGTGGGAAATAGGTTAGATCATGAATATTTCTAAAGGTAATGTTTTAACTTAATCTAAACAGCTGTTCTTGTTCTTTTATATTAAGAATCCAATACAATAGCTCTGGTGGTTTCTATGGACACCTGTTACATATTTTTCATATTACAAATCACCTACCCCTCCTCAGAGCTAAGACATATCCATGTCAAAATGTTTGTTCTGTATTTACAATTCTCTGTGGGATATACATTAGATCATGGATATGTCTGAAAGAAATGTTTTCAGTTCATCTAAACAACTTTTCTCATTCGTATATATTAAAAATTCAAAATAATAGCTCTAGTAGTTTCTATATAAACTTGTTTCAAATTTTTATCTTACAAATTGCCAACACCCCCCCCCCCTCATGAGCCAGAGCTAAGACATGTCCATGTCAAAATTAAATGGTAATGAAAAAATATTTAGAGATCAAAATTCACTCCTCATGGCTTAACGTTATTCTAATAATGGTAATTGTACGTTAAATTACATTGAACACTCATTAAAATCAATTAAAATCAATAATCATTCGTGTTAAATCAGGTCAAGTAAGTTAGTTGCATTATATGTTTAATACAAACTTATAAATGAGAATCTCTCCCTCAGCGAAAAGTGAATTTTCTACCCCTAGTGGACCTGGTCGGGAGGGCTCGGTAGGAGTCGCACTCTAATGCACTTGTTAATTAGTTTAATCACCACGGCGCCAGAGCGCTCTGTCGTCGCCCCTCCCACTCTACGACGCCGCGCCGGCCGTTTTCGTAATTAATTGCATGTTTTGTATGTCATATCGCTCGGGGAGACGTACCCGTCAGTCAATTTTAAATTATGGACGTCATTTCGATAAAGACACATTTCCTCTCATGATATAATTAAATCGATAGAACAGATTTTACTTCAAATCCTATTTCTACAATAAAGAACAACATATAATTTTCTTTTTACAGTTACATAATTTTATATTTCAATACATATGTAACAATAGTAGAAAGATTTTTTAAGGGATAAAGAGATCTAGGCTTATAATAAATTAGCGTAATTGACAAATATAGGAACAGGCGACTTAGTTATGAGTAAAAGATCACATTAAACTATCGATTTTCTTAAATTTAATAGTTTCTTAAATTTTAAAAACTAATTACAAGATTTCGTTCTGAAATTCCCTTTACATAGGCAGCAGTGTCAGTGTCTCCATCAAACTTCTCTACGTCAACGACCACCTCTTGATCAGCAGGTCCTCCTCTTGTCCCTCCCAGCAGAAGAGACCGATTGGTCGCTCACTCAAGGAGGTTGTGATGGACGGAAACCTCACATCACACCCAGGCAGTGTCAGTGTCTCCATCAAGCTTCTCTACGCCAACGACCACCTCTTGATCAGCATGTCCTCCTCTTGTCCCTCCCAGCAGAAGAGACCGATTGGTCGCTCACTCAAGGAGGTTGTGATGGACGGAAACCTCACATCACACCCAGGCAGTGTCAGTGTCTCCATCAAGCTTCTCTACGCCAACGACCACCTCTTGATCAGCAGGTCCTCCTCTTGTCCCTCCCAGCAGAAGAGACCGATTGGTCGCTCACTCAAGGAGGTTGTGATGGACGGAAACCTCACATCACACCCAGGCAGTGTCAGTGTCTCCATCAAGCTTCTCTACGCCAACGACCACCTCTTGATCAGCAGGTCCTCCTCTTGTCCCTCCCAGCAGAAGAGACCGATTGGTCGCTCACTCAAGGAGGTTGTGATGGACGGAAACCTCACATCACACCCAGGCAGTGTCAGTGTCTCCATCAAGCTTCTCTACGCCAACGACCACCTCTTGATCAGCAGGTCCTCCTCTTGTCCCTCCCAGCAGAAGAGACCGATTGGTCGCTCACTCAAGGAGGTTGTGATGGACGGAAACCTCACATCACACCCAGGCAGTGTCAGTGTCTCCATCAAGCTTCTCTACGTCAACGACCACCTCTTGATCAGCATGTCCTCCTCTTGTCCCTCCCAGCAGAAGAGACCGATTGGTCGCTCACTCAAGGAGGTTGTGATGGACGGAAACCTCACATCACACCCAGGCAGTGTCAGTGTCTCCATCAAGCTTCTCTACGTCAACGACCACCTCTTGATCAGCAGGTCCTCCTCTTGTCCCTCCCAGCAGAAGAGACCGATTGGTCGCTCACTCAAGGAGGTTGTGATGGACGGAAACCTCACATCACACCCAGGTAGTGTTAGTGTCTCCATCAAGCTTCTCTACGTCAACGACCACCTCTTGATCAGCATGTCCTCCTCTTGTCCCTCCCAGCAGAAGAGACCGATTGGTCGCTCACTCAAGGAGGTTGTGATGGACGGAAACCTCACATCACACCCAGGCAGTGTCAGTGTCTCCATCAAGCTTCTCTACGTCAACGACCACCTCTTGATCAGCAGGTCCTCCTCTTGTCCCTCCCAGCAGAAGAGACCGATTGGTCGCTCACTCAAGGAGGTTGTGATGGACGGAAACCTCACATCACACCCAGGCAGTGTCAGTGTCTCCATCAAGCTTCTCTACGTCAACGACCACCTCTTGATCAGCATGTCCTCCTCTTGTCCCTCCCAGCAGAAGAGACCGATTGGTCGCTCACTCAAGGAGGTTGTGATGGACGGAAACCTCACATCACACCCAGGCAGTGTCAGTGTCTCCATCAAGCTTCTCTACGTCAACGACCACCTCTTGATCAGCATGTCCTCCTCTTGTCCCTCCCAGCAGAAGAGACCGATTGGTCGCTCACTCAAGGAGGTTGTGATGGACGGAAACCTCACATCACACCCAGGCAGTGTCAGTGTCTCCATCAAGCTTCTCTACGTCAACGACCACCTCTTGATCAGCATGTCCTCCTCTTGTCCCTCCCAGCAGAAGAGACCGATTGGTCGCTCACTCAAGGAGGTTGTGATGGACGGAAACCTCACATCACACCCAGGCAGTGTCAGTGTCTCCATCAAGCTTCTCTACGTCAACGACCACCTCTTGATCAGCATGTCCTCCTCTTGTCCCTCCCAGCAGAAGAGACCGATTGGTCGCTCACTCAAGGAGGTTGTGATGGATGGAAACCTCACATCACACCCAGGCAGTGTCAGTGTCTCCATCAAGCTTCTCTACGTCAACGACCACCTCTTGATCAGCATGTCCTCCTCTTGTCCCTCCCAGCAGAAGAGACCGATTGGTCGCTCACTCAAGGAGGTTGTGATGGACGGAAACCTCACATCACACCCAGCCAGTGTCAGTGTCTCCATCAAGCTTCTCTACGTCAACGACCACCTCTTGATCAGCATGTCCTCCTCTTGTCCCTCCCAGCAGAAGAGACCGATTGGTCGCTCACTCAAGGAGGTTGTGATGGATGGAAACCTCACATCACACCCAGATTGAGTGAGTAACCACTTCGTTCCACAATTTCATTCTTCAGAGAAGAACTGCATTGGTGCTTGGATTTGAATGCAAATACATTGTTGTGAATAAAATCACACACAAACATAATTTGATTTTTTTTCAAACTTAAATTGATAACAGTAAGACAGCGTTAAACACACAGACAGTGTAAGAAAGTGTTTAATTTAAACATAAGACCGCATTTATAAACTAAGTAAACATCTAATTCTAATGAAATGGGGAATTTTATCACCGCGTAGTGAATAAATTAAAAAATTAATTTATTTCAACTTTTGATCCGAACAACAAAACTATGAAATAAATCCCAATAACTAAAATAATTTAGTTCAACTTAAAATACAATGTAACTTTGTAACACCTTTTTTATACTCAAAAGTTAGGTATATTAATTAATACAAAAGCTATAATTAATAGTTGAAGAAGCCGACCTGCACCAGCCGTGCCTGCGTGTAAGCAAATTCGAAAACTCGTGTTTAGAACGGATTGATTGGTACGCAGCACACAGAACTTATGATGCATCATATACTTATGATGTATATGATGTATAAATGTACAAGCACTAGCATTGTGCTTTCTGATATTATTTACGAAACATTTTACAATAGCCTATTCGTTCGTAACTGACCAATAAGTATTATTAACTACTATATACTAAATACTATGTAGTATATACTAAATATTTTTCGTATTAAATATGCTAAAGCGCTATAATGGTTTATGGTACTTTCAGGTATTCATGGGGATTGCGCGCGTTACCACCGATGGACATTAAAAAATGTTTGTATTCACTTCCCTGTGGGAAATAGGTTAGACCATGGATATGTCTAAAGGGAATGGTCTCAGTTCATCCAAACAGTTGTTATTATTATTTTATATTAAAAATACAATACAATAGCCCTGTTGCTATGGAATCCTGTTACATATTTTAAATCTTAAAAATCGCGAACACCACCCAGAGCTAAGACATATTCATGTCAAAATGTTTGATTTATTCAACTCAACCTCCATTCAGGAAACAGTTATAAGCCACAAGACGAAGTGAAAAACATAAAGAATAATTACTATATAATACTATATAATGTACGGCAGTATATTATCATTGAGAGAAAACATATTATTAAATATAATAATATAAAAGTATAGTATAAAAGCCTATACTTTTATGTTGTAGACTGACTATCTCTACTTTGCAATTTTTCTGTTTCGCCTAAAATTTCCAAATTTTAAAAGGTTAACACTTGAGTGATTTCTTTCCCCCTTCAAATATTTTTCAAAAAATGACTTGATTCATAAATAAATAAATTTCATAAATACGTGTTAATACATCTGACTTTTAATAAATGACTGCTGAGCCCGCTAATATATCGTAGGCCTACGAATATTCATTCAGATTGGATTCTGATTGTGAAACTGCATGGTAAACGTTATTTTATATTAACAGTTGTAGCATATAAACTATTGACATAAATAAAGCAGTGAAAACATTTCTTGTTAACATAATATGTCTACGATCCAAAATATATTACCGTTTCTGAAATGATTAGTTTTAAATAGATTTTTTTAACCCCAACTAAATTAAATAATAGTAACTTTATAGTTCACCTACAACCTGAATACAGATCAAATATGAATCAAATCTATACAATAATTATGTATTTACTTATAATATTTTAATAATAAGTACCTGGTGACCGAGCTTTGCTCGTATAGAATAAGACATGTATTATAAAAATTAATTAGAAAAATTAAAACACATTTATTACTCAATGAAAACATTTATGTGGTTGAAATAAAACCGATTTAATACACCATAATTAATAAAGCACTGAACAAAATGTATCGCCCCTGGTGGGGATGGAACTCGCGGCCTATAGTTCTTGAGGCCGACACGCTACAACTCGGCTACGACGTTAGTCAATTGAGCGATGCCGTTTAACGTCTTTTAGCCAAAGCCGATCATTTACTGTTTAATTATCCATACCGTTATTATTAGCCTGTGATCAACTGATTTTGTTATAAACGGAATGAGGATTGAAAAGCAAAAGAGAAATTTAATTTACATCAATTAATTGGTTTGTTACAGTGGCTTCAAACAATACAACGAATACGTATTCTATCAAAACACGGAAGATTTTGGGAATACTTTTTTCTGCTTTTATTTCGCACAGCTATGTTATCCTTAAGTTTTTACAAATTGTTTAGTAACCTGATAATTTTGCATTTATTTAATTCATAAAATAAATATTAATGCATAACCTCTATATTGTTCCCCGCAGTCTTCAATCAAGAACTGTCAAACGGTTATAAACAGCTGTTTTGGTTTGTATTGTTTACATTTTATTCTCCATAAGCGTAATGTTAAATTTTTAGATTTTAAACTTAATATTACAGTAAAACACGAATTTTCCTGGACATTAGACCTATCTAGAACTTATTTTCTACTCGGAAATTAGTTAGTATTTCCAAAATTTAAAGACATTCCTCGGTGCCGTTTTCGAGATCCGTGTGCAAATATATATATATATATATATATATATATATATATATATATATATACAAACCTTGCTCGTATTATAGTATTGAATATAATATAATAATATTTTATTTTATATTTACTACGTTATTTATTTATTTACTATTTATTCTGTTACTTTAAACCCGACAATTTCGCATAATCAATGTTTAATACACTATAGGGGGCTATTACCTAACTTTACTTATAAGTAAAGTTTTAATTACAAGTACCGGTAAACCACGTTACGTTAGTAATAGCCTGCAGGTACATTATTGTATATGATAGATTTATGTTTAAAAATATCCAACATAATTTATTCTGTCAAATCATTTTAGAAAAGAAGAATTTATCATAATGAGTGGTATTGTTTTCACGCAAAAAATACGAAGACAAAAGTCTTAATTTCCCTCACAGGCAGACAGATTATTCCAATTCCAATTTCAAACATTGTACGGAAAAAGCTCTAATTTTCTTTCAGTTTACTAATTATTAACAACCTATTATTATATTTAGATTACCTGTATTGTATAAATATCACTGAAGCCTCCACATGAAATTAAGTACAACGTTCAAACTAATAGTTTTATAATCCATGAAACATAGAGTAAAAATTAATTTTCAATATTTTAACGAAAGCGAACTTGTTGTTTTTTCGTCGAACCCATAACACAAGATACGCGCTTTACACAAGTTTATTATAGATAAGCTAAGTACACTAGTCGTATTTTTATCATCTCACAGCGCCGCGCCGGGGAGACTGACGAGGCAGGTTGAGCGCGATGAGCTGAACCCCTGCCATGAACCATCTCTCACGCTCTGACGCTTCTGCTTCAGTCCTACGCTTGCCTTTTATTACATATCACGTTGATTTGGTTTGAATTCATTGGATTTGAATTTTTCAATGAGGATGTAATGTTTTATGTTATTACTCAATTAATTTACTCATTTATTTATTAACCTGACTTCAAATCTGTAAGGAAACTACCCTGACTCAAGTTTCTTACCTCTCTTCCACAACTTTTATCGACTTTTTGATTTTAAGCTATCAAACTTCTCAATCCTTATGTCCGTTTCAGAGGCATATTTTCCGCAGGAAAATAAAAAATATTTTACATAGTCAGTTCGTTCTGTAAGAAAACTAATCGTCCGAGAGAGAAAAATTTCTAGTACTTTTAGGATATTTGGTCAGAAATTTATTTATTATAATCTTTGGTTTATTTAGGGTAAAATATTCCAAATTCTAGTTAACTTTATAGTTTGAAGGCGCCGATTCTTGTCTAACCCGGTTAAATGCGCGTATTAGGAAGTAAAAACTATATACAGTACAATGTAAGTTGAGAGTCCTTGTGGCGGGCATAAGGATTCTACACTGAATTCCAGCTGTGCTCAACCAAAGCTGTGCATGCCCCGATCCTTTTGTCACTCCCATCTCAGCCTGTTTACCGTGGGTATAAACACTGTCTGGGTCAGCATAAACACAGGACCAGATGCGACGCCATTTATGCGTTTCCTTAGCACCACATCGACATCTCGACAGTCTCGCTCGATCAGGCAACACTAAAACCATATTACAAGAAACCGCAGAAAATCGTTCGATAACAATTTCGATAGCATTCAATTGACATAATATATTCCGTTCCTACTCCGAAACATGGTTATGTTTCAAAGAATTCGTAATTGAATTTTAATTAATAGTCTACTTAAATATGTGTAAGGAAATTATTGAATAAAAATAAATAACATTAGACGTCTCAATAAATGTAGATTCGGACAGGCCTGCAACACACAAATGAGACTGTGCCAGGGACTATCAAACTTTACTTTCAGAAATGTTCAACAGTCACGGATTGCCCGAGTTCATTTTTGAATTAGTTTACGTGTTTAGGGTGTGACAAATTAAGCATTGATGCATTGTCCATATTCTTATTTTAGACAGTTTACGTCTTTAGAGTATGACAAATTCAACATTTTAATGTGGCAAATGGGAAAATTAAAACCTTTATTAAATCCATTTTACCGTTGAAAGCAGCGAAAGTAACATAGTAAATGTAAAACTTGATCGTGGGTTATTGTGCAACAAGGGCAACAAAAAGGCTGTTTAAATACGTGGAAGGTTTGAAATATGTACCGGCCCCGAGGAGGCTTCAATAATCGAATAGGCCTTTGTGGCGCCGCCCCTGCAAACTTCACTAATAATTAATTGAATAAAGGCTTCAAACTAAAAGATAAAAATTATTTGCTCGTCACTGGAGGAAAAATATGACCAACCAGTACCTTCCATACCAGTAAATTCAAAGTGTTTAGAACTGGATTATTATTTTTTTTAATTTCCAATAGTAAAACCTTTTTGGAAAACATATATTCTCCCTGAGTTGGAGTAATGGAGGTATTTGAGCTCCCCGAGTTGGGGTGGTGGAGGTAGGTGAGCTCCCAGAGTGATGGTCCCACTCCAACTCGGGGAGCTCACCTACTTCCACCAATCCAACTCGGGGAGCTCACCTACCTCCATCACTCCAACTCGGTGAGCTCCCCGAGTTGGGGTGGTGGAGGTAGGTGAGCTCCCCGAGTTGGAGTGGTGGAGGTAGGTGAGCTCTCCGAGTTGGGGTGGTGGAGGTATTTGAGCTCCCTGAATTGGAGTGATGGAGGTAGGTGAGCTCCCTGAGTTGGAGTGATGGAGGTATTTGAGCTCCCCGAGTTGGAGTGATGGAGGTAGGTGAGCTCCCCGAGTGATGGTCCCACTCCAACTCGGGGAGCTCACCTACTTCCAACAATCCAACTCGGGGAGCTCACCTACCTCCATCACTCCAACTCGGTGAGCTCCCCGAGTTGGGGTGGTGGAGGTAGGTGAGCTCCCCGAGTTGGAGTGGTGGAGGTAGGTGAGCTCTCCGAGTTGGAGTGATGGAGGTAGGTGAGCTCCCCGAGTTGGAGTGGTGGAGGTAGGTGAGCTCTCCGAGTTGGGGTGGTGGAGGTAGGTGAGCTCTCCGAGTTGGGGTGGTGGAGGTAGGTGAGCTCCCTGAGTTGGAGTGGTGGAGGTAGGGTAGGTGAGCTCCCCGATTTGGGGTGGTGGAGGTAGGTGAGCTCCCTGAGTTGGAGTAGGTGAGCTCTCCGAGTTGGAGTGATGGAGGTATTTGAGCTCTCCGAGTTGGAGTGGTTGAAGTAGGGGAGCTGTACGGGCGGTAATCATTAACGAATTGAACTGATTAACTCGGTGGGAATTCAGCGATCTTTTTGCGTGACCATTTACCCTCTTCCATTCCCCTTCCAACGCCCTCAGCAGTCATTGCTTTGTCACCAGATAATTTAACTATAGTATTGCAATTTTGCTATTGCAAAATTAGAAATTACTTACATTTTAACATAATTTACAGTTAACCGTTAGTTGTTTTAAGACTATAAAATTATATAGTTTTTGGAAACTCAAAGTCAGCCACTTTAATGGGACCGTCTAACCTACTCGTTTTAACATTTAACATTTAGATTAAGTTATAACTGTTTCGCATTATTATTTTTGTGTATAGATTTTCAGTGAAGAGGACACCAGAACTACAGGAAACCCCAGGAAGTTAATGAAACTGACACGCAAAATACACAATAAAAATCACAAAAACATCGATTTTGCTGTGTAGGAAGATAAAGTCAAAATAAACTAATAAGAAGATCCGTGTTTATAAAAAATATAGATTTATCGTAAATTAATTGAAGTGCAAGCTAACGTAAACTAGAACTTATTTATAGTATAAATTATATAGTACAATAGTTTCTAAATCGTAATGTTAAATTTACATTGATAAATATATTATACAATTATGACCGTTCAGTTAACAGGATTGGTTAGGATTTCAATAATAATAGAAGAAAATATATAAATGTGTCAGCGAGCTTGGTCTGACGTTCATCTGCTGGTTATAACAAACCGCTTGATGTAGGACGCATTGGTTAATCAGGCAGCCACTCTAGTAGGCCTACTTTATAAGGAACACTATTATACGATATTGTCTAGAGAAAATGCTTTTTATAGAATTTTAAATATTCTGAAACGAGTAACGACGCATCTAATAAGAAACATCAGGATTGGACCGGGAGCACAGGGGCAGTGGGGAGTGATGATGTAATTTGTTCGCATCTGAGGGGGTTCCGAAGCCAGAGCGGTCCACCGGGTCCGGGAAACACGATACGAAGCCGCGCCGCGCCGCGCCGCGACAGAGGAGCGAGGAGCGGAGAACGTTGAACACTGAACACTGAACACTGAACACTGAACACTGAACACTGAACAGTGAACAGAGGACCACAGTTACGCAATACTGTTGACCTACCGTACACCACGACATACCTACCAGATATTAAGTCATTCATATTTAGGCCTTTATGAAGTATTTTATCATTTGATAACGTCTGTTAACGTGGATAATCCTTATACACATTTGGTGGCGTATGTAAGAGTAGAGAAGGAAATAATTATGAGGTTTTTGGTAACATTTCATGGGGACAAGTAGATTGCCTACTGATATGATACAATAAGACTAATTGAAGGATGGTAATGCTATATCACCTATTTAGCGTTTAACTTGTCTTGTAACAACTTTAGGAATTAATTTATTCAAAACCTTAAATATAATTAAAAATTAATCAGCCTGTTCCCATACAATATGAGTTTTAGTTAGATTACATTATTTTTCAATTTTTTATATGCAGCAGAAAGTTCGATTTAATCGCAGTCCAATGATTATCCTCTGATTCAACATGAAAGGTCTATCATAGAAAACTAGCATTCGCTCTTTGTAAATATAAAACGTAGTATGCTGGCTACTTTATGTAGTTAGAGAAGATCAAGAATAAGTAAAAATATAATGAATATTAGGCTACGTATGAAAATTCAGTAGGCCAAGAGACAAGTTGGTCGAGCATTGTCGGGTCGTCGGTCATGTGAGGGCATGACGTCACTCATCCACTAAACACATGTTCCGCCTCAATATGGCGTTCTAATCATCTGCTCGCAATAAAGTGAATGCCCATCGGAAAAAGAGGAAGTTACATCTCGCGAGGACGTTTTGTGAGTGAAATTAAAATAGGTATTTATTATTGAAATCATAAACCTCAAGTTTCAGTACTAAAAAGCATAAACTATTACAAACTAAACTATTAAGACTTACCAGCACAAACTAACTAAGTTAAATGACATGAACCATGAACTATAATTTGATATAAATATTATACAATAATAACACTCGTTCACATTCCTTTGAAGAAATTTTGCTTGCTAGCCATAAATATTTAACTCGTACATAAATATTTAAATATTTGTTGTAGGTTCTAGTACAATGAACGGCATGTCGACAGCATAGTGCCAGGATACGCTACTGCCAATAGCCTCACGGGGCTGGAGGACTTGTGGGATATACAAACCACGACCTCAAGGTCTGTAGACCGGGTGATATTGACCACACAGCCATATAATAAAGAATGTGGATAACTAAAAATCTTCTACAGTTTAAAAGGTATTTAAACCTTTTTGGGAACATTATCATACCGTTCATCTCTAGATATGTAGCTTCCGTAGCTATGGGCTTTCCTAAATTGGGATCACAGAGAAGAAGAGATAGCTTTTACTGTGTTGGGGCACATAATAGTGGAAAATCAAATTGTATTTATTTCCCTGTGCCGAATAGCTCAGATCATGGTAAATTGCTAACACCCCCTCCATATTCGTGTTATTAATTAGATTACGTTTTAAATGGTGACCTACCCGGATAGGTATTTTAATCCAAGTAAGAATGAGACATGAGTGTAAGATGTTTGTGACGCGATCGTATAGTCTTGTTACTACTAACTAAGGCTGACATGTTCTGTAGGCATGACTGTTAATTAATAGCCCAACAGCCAATAGAATCTAAGGGACCTACAGTTTAACGTGGATTCAGAACCACTTTTGGCTCTAGACTAATTTACGAACTGGTCTAATTATTAGGATGGTCTTTGGTGGATGAATGTAGCATAATCTATAATATTACAAAGAAGAGGTGGTTTCTGTATGTTTGTTTGTGGGTTTGTTTGTGTGTTTGTTTTTTGTGGCAAGTAAAGGCGAAAAATACTGAACCGACCGGTTTGAAATTTTACACAAAGGTAGATCTTAAACTCATGCAACACATAGGCATACTCATTTCCTTAAAATCCTCTCGGGCTACGTCCTGTGAACGTCCTAAGTTTCAATGTTTACATTTTTAGAGAATGAAAATATAAAATTACTTGAATGTCAACAGCTTTTAACACTAAAATTTGACAGTTCGGGAAGAAGAAGAAGAAAGAGCTGCCGTGACCGTCCTAGGTTTTAATGTTTACATTTTCTAATGACAACATCCGTTTGCACTATATTTTGACAGTCCAGGAAGAAGAAGAAATAAAGTTGATTTTCAGATAAACTAAATCACGACATGATAGTGAAACGTAATACTGAAGCATTACGAAAGCTCATTTTGCTCGGATCGAAATTAATGAATTATTTGAGATAGTGGAATGGAAGATTTTAGGTTTTTTCCGACGACTGTCTCTATTACATTAATCCTTATCCTCTCCCAATATTTGACAGATGTTACTTTGAAATGTTGTAGACACTCTGTGTTTTGTCATTTTGTAAACAATCAAGAATTAATTAACAATAACTTAAATTTATCAGTAGAGCCTACACCTTTCAGCCTTTTTAACCCGTGCGAAGAACGGGTACTTTTGATAGTTTAAAATAAAGAAGGTTAAGGAACAGCGTCGATCGGATCTTTGGTCAATTAAGTGTTGATACAAACAACTATTGATTACTGATGGTAATCGGTAACCTCTTATGTGAGGGCACATCGTCTCAGGCACTAAATGACCGCCTCGCCTATCATAAGGCATTCTTGGAAGTTTTCGGTTAAACATGATTCGAAACGTTAATGTGAACAAATGAATAAACTATGAGAAAGGGTGGTCTGCGGTGGAGGTCGGAGGTATTGGTAGTGAGTGTCACATCCTGGGCGGTGGCCGCTCTTCCACCACCTCTACCATGGAGCTGCCGTCCATAAGTGATTTATGACAACAACGGGCGTCGTCCCTCCATCAGATAATCGATTGCAGACTCGACATTTCACCTTCTCCGCGAATCTTGAAAATTTAAATCCATTCCGTTCTCAGACCGAAGTTATTGGTTCTTTAACATTCAAAAGCACGGGAGAGGATAGGCTTGAATCTCTTTGCCGAAGGAGCTAAATTTCAACATAAAATCACCTCAATCCTCAAACTTGTGTTATTTCAATGGATTTAGCAGACTAACTAGGTCGATTTTAACCCAATATTTCACGACGTTTAAATATTATTCTAAGATGTAAGCTTCAAATATTTTAAGTTTTATATATTAATTTTCAAATCTTACGGCAGTCAAACTTTTAACATACCGGTAATATTTACTATCCACACAAATCTATACGACGCCAGTTCACTTTTGGTTAGACATACAGTATGATGTACCAACACTAATACTGTATTTTAACAATCGCTTAACGATTGTTAAAATGACGGTGTGGGGGATAATGTAAAATATAACAATTTTTGTTAGTCATTTCAGCCCCGCTTCTGTTTGAAATAATCCGTAGTCGAAGATTGGTAGCCCTGTAGAGAGTAATGTCTCAGAGCTGTTGGCAACAATGGGGTCTAACCGAGATGGCGACCACGCGATGACATGTGTTCGCCGGTTTATGATGCGGGCTGGAAGATCGTGGTCAATTGTTTTGACCCCAATCACAACATTCTAGAGCTCATCTTAGCTTTACAATACTCTCAGGGCCGAATCGAAGGCCCATGTCCCTATCTCCTCAACATAACGGAACAGTTAGTCCTACGTGTTCTTTCAAATAATTGTTTAATTTTTTATTGTAGCTTCTGGATCAAGTTCAATAAGTTAAATAAATATGACAGGGCTCAACAACTGTCAACTAGTTTTAACGGAAACATCAATTGTGCAGTTATCTTGCTGATAATCATTCAGTACCAAAAAACATAAGTTAAATAAATATGACAGGGCTCAACAACTGTCAACTAGTTTTAACGGAAACATCAATTGTGCAGTTATCGCTTGCTGATAATCATTCAGTACCAAAAAACATAAGTTAAATAAATATGACAGGGCTCAACAACTGTCAACTAGTTTTAACGGAAACATCAATTGTGCAGTTATCGCTTGCTGATAATCATTCAGTACCAAAAAACATAAGTTAAATAAATATGACAGGGCTCAACAACTGTAAACTAGTTTTAACGGAAACATCAATTGTGCAGTTATCGCTTGCTGATAATCATTCAGTACCAAAAAACATAAGTTAAATAAATATGACAGGGCTCAACAACTGTAAACTAGTTTTAACGGAAACATCAATTGTGCAGTTATCGCTTGCTGATAATCATTCAGTACCAAAAAACATAAGTTAAATAAATATGACAGGGCTCAACAACTGTAAACTAGTTTTAACGGAAACATCAATTGTGCAGTTATCGCTTGCTGATAATCATTCAGTACCAAAAAACATAAGTTAAATAAATATGACAGGGCTCAACAACTGTAAACTAGTTTTAACGGAAACATCAATTGTGCAGTTATCGCCTGCTGATAATCATTCAGTACCAAAAAACATAATTAAATAAAAGACAGGGCTCAACAACTGTCAACTAGTTTTAACGGAAAATCAATTGTGCAGTATCGCTGCTGATAATCATTCAGTACCAAAAAAACATAAACTAAATATCAGAACAACGTCGTTTTGCTCAATTGTGCAGTTATCGCTTGCTGATAATCATTCAGTCCAAAAAACATAAGTTAAATAATATGCAGGGCTCAACAACTGTAAACTAGAAACGGAAACATCAATTGTGCAGTTATCGCTTCTGTAATCATTCTAACATGTATATGGGCTAAAACAATGTACTATTTGGAAAACATAATTGTGCAGTTATTGTGATAGTACAAAAAAACATAATAAAATAATATGACAGGGCTCAAAATGTAAACTAGTCGGAAAATATTGTGGTATCGCCTGCATAAATTCCAACACAAAAAAAATATTACAACAGAATGAATTTATGACAAAATAGATAAAAAAAATCATAATGAACAAATACATTAATATATTAGAAAACAAAACGTCTACAGTGTATCGGCAAAAATTAGGCAAGTACACTAAAACCCAACACTTGCGATGCTTACTCTGTGCATTGGACACACTCCGTTTGTGTGCTCTGTGTTTGGGACATGTCTCTAGAGTAAACAGAAATAAGTTTCAGCGTAGTATTCTTGCAGATGTTCCAAAGCTTAAATACGGTACTGTATAGAATGTTTGGGTTCTGGGTATCGCAAGTATGAAGTTATGGGCAATGGGCTAACTAAAATATAAGAGTAATATTTGTGGAAAAGGTGTATTTTAGAGGATCAACACAAAAGATATAATGTGAATAATTAAGTGACAAAACACGCTTAAAATAAGAGAGTCGCAAAATACTGGGTTGCCCATAAAATTCCGAATTACAAGATAAATAGTTTATCTGTTCCAAATAAAACTGTAAGCTATAGGATTTTGTATTTGAAAATAGATAAAATAACGAATCAAATACATCGAATGGATAGGAATTTAAATAAATAACTACAGTATCGTCGAAGAGAGAGCAGTGGGCAAAATAGGAAACGCCTGACCTTCCACACTTCGACCTCTCTACATGTGCCATGCAGAGATAGGCCTACAGGCCTAGATTGCAGGGTCTACCGAGATAGTTATGATTGTAAAGTTTAAAATGGAATGATGCCCAAGCAAGGTGCGATTTATTTTTATAAAATTAACTCGAGTAAAACAACGAACAAGCGCGTAGGACATTATAGTCAGATATTAAATCAGAATACTGTATCTGAATCGATAGTCCTCGTAAGCTGGATAAAACGTCACCATATCTTATTTCACATTATATTTGACCCATTACGAAAATCGGAGCTAGGGTAGAACAAAGAATGTTCCTAAAACTGACTGGTTAGTATAACATATATAGTTATTTAGTACAAAATTGACTATATTGTAGGTGAAGAAAGTGTCTCTAAAAGTGTTTATGGGATATGACGACAGAAAACATTATGATAGATCACGATCACCCGATCTCCGGAACAACCAGGGTGCATTACACGATTATACAGCACTAAGTAAAAAAATATGATAGATCACGATCACCCGATCTTCGAAACAACCAGGGTGCATTACTCGATTATACAGTACTAAGTAAAACATTATGATAGATCACGATCACCCGATCTCCGGAACAACCAGGGTGCATTACTCTATTATACAGTACTAAGTAAAACATTATGATAGATCACGATCACCCGATCTCCGGAACAACCAGGGTGCATTACTCGATTATACAGCACTAAGTAAAAAAATAATGGATCACGATCACCCGATCTCCGGAACAACCAGGGTGCATTACTCGATTATACAGCACTAAGTAAAACATTATGATAGATCGCGATCACCCGATCTCCGGAACAACCAGGGTGCATTACTCGATTATACAGCACTAAGTAAAACATTATGATAGATCACGATCACCCGATCTCCGGAACAACCAGGGTGCATTACTCTATTATACAGCACTAAGTAAAACATTATGATAGATCACGATCACCCGATCTCCGGAACAACCAGGGTGCATTACTCTATTATACAGCACTAAGTAAAACATTATGATAGATCGCGATCACCCGATCTCCGGAACAACCAGGGTGCATTACTCGATTATACAGCACTAAGTAAAACATTATGATGGATCACGATCACCCGATCTTGGAAACAACCAGGGTGCATTACTCTATTATACAGCACTAAGTAAAACATTATGATAGATCACGATCACCCGATCTTCGGAAATGTGTGTCAGGGGTGTTCAAGAGTGGATATATATATATATATATATATATATATATATATATATATATATATATAAATTTTAACGACTATTGTTTTTTGACGTTGGGTACCTAAAGACGAAAAAATAACATGGTCCCGGGCTTAAGTCTTACCATGAGACCTACGGTAATAGCTTCTTCCCTATGGGAAATTCGCTAAAAAAGGCCAATTTACCTCGAAATATGTTTACATGTGTAAAATAAGGGGCTTTGAGCATTAAACCGTCAACCACTTTATTTCAAATAAGATAGTTACGAGCTAAGAAAAAAAATAAACAAATGAAATCCCGGCCTTGTGAGTCATAAGTCTCAGACTCACATAAAGATCTATACACCACTTTTATCTTCCATAAACCCTTATGAAACCATTCAATAAAATTCCTTGAGATTTTGAAAGGGCATTTTCAAAACAATATACCTTGTTTTCAAACATAAACCCACAAATTATTATTATTGACACGTGCGCACACACATCTCTTATCCTACCGTGAGGAAGACGGTTAGCTATTTTTCGTATATCAGATTGAGCTTTCAATTTCCTATAGGGAATCTCTATAATTAGCGACTTGATAATAAGCAATAATATTTCCGATATAGATGTGGAGAACAATTCATTACTTTCTTTATATATAAGAAGTATCGCGACTAGCAGAAGGAAGCCCCCCAAATCACATTTTATTGCCTAAAGGTTTAACATAAAAAATGATTCGAAAGCTTAAAGTATGTAGTTGTACTTCTTCATCTTTATGTCTTTGGAAATTTTTCTATGTACCGAGTTGGGGCTGATTACAAATTTATAATATATGACTGCCTTTAACTGGCCAATATCTAATAATAATTTTCCGTTTAGAGAATAAAAGAATCATCAAAATATTTATTCGTCCATAAATGCGTATACATATGTCTAATTATGCACTTAACTATTATTATTAACTTAACTGTAACTTAAGTTGCAGTTATTATGTATCAGTAAAACGTGGAAATAATTTCCATAATTAAATATAATAATAGGCAAAGTATCGTAGTGAGACGGTTACCTGTCGCAACAAATGTAAGGTAATTTATAATATAAACACAAGATAACGAACCGTAATTATAAACATGAGGAGGATGTGCGGAGACGTGGTACACTGACAGTGACACTAGTGACAGTGGGACTGAAGACTGAGCCGGCCGTGCTATATGGTACGACGGCGCACGCGCGTCACGTGTGTCCCCCCACCACCCCCACCACCGACACTGTGCCTTCAACCTAACAACAACACAGTAGCCTACTTACCGATTACTAAATTATAGTAAGCGCCAGGAGAGAAGTCCGTTGAGCTCTAGCCAATAGGACACGGACGCGACTGCGCTGTTGCCATATTGTACGCTGCCTCTCGTTTTCAAGCAAAAAGTGTCAATAATGCCATTAAATACTATATTAACTAACATTTTTTATTATTTATTTTAATTTGTGATTATGGTTATTACATTTTTAATTAGTTTATGACAATATAAATAAATAAATATGTCATAACCTGTATTTTAACTGAACCCAACAATGGTTTCAAGTAATTCAAAGCCTGAAGACGAGGAGCAATGTTTGATTACTCGACCCCGGATATCCGGGTTTTTATGAGTATCAATTCAAGTAAGCCGTTGTCCTGATGGAAGGCTGTCAAAATGTCAATGATATGCAACCCAGAGAGCACTCTGATGCAATTTCCTATAATAAATATATAGATTCTTATTTCTTATTAAAACTATAAACCAAATATAAATATTTTATTTTTATTACTTGAGTCAAAATAATTTTACAGGCCACATAACATGAAAGAATAATTATTTTTTGTGGTAGTCTGGATTTTAACCTATAGCCTACTATTAAACACAAATAAAACAATATAATTTTAATATTGCTTGATAGCCCATTTAAACTAGTTTTAAAAACTATATAGTTTTATAGCTTTAATTTATAAAGTGAGATTTTTATACCTATTTATGTAAACGTCTGCGCCAAGTGTCTGAAATGGCACAGTTACATCGATATTTTTGGTCATTATGCATATTTCCTATAATAAATATATATGTATTCTTTTATATAATATATATTCTTATTTCTTATAATATGTCTAAACCAAATGTAAGTCTTTGATTTCTATTTCTTGTATTTAAATAATTTTATAGGCCTCATAACATGAAAGACTAAGTATTGTTTTTGGTAGTCCGGATTTCAACCTATAGCCTATTCCTACTAAACATAAATAAAACAATATAATTTTCATATTAACTGATAGCCCATTTCATCTAGTTTTAAAAATGCATGGTTATATAGCCGTCAGTTATAAAGTGAGATTTTTGTAGCTATTTACGTAAATGTCTGCGCCAAGTGTTAGAAATAGCCTAGCGGTTATTATAGGGTTACGAATAAAATAGTATCACTAATAATAAATAATAATCTATAACTGTAATATAATTATCAATGTAGTGTAGATTAGGTTCTTATATATATATATATATATATATATATATATATATATATATATAATTGTATATACATATAATTGGAGATCAAATAGCTTGAAATGAGTTCGGAAACGTTGCGCGAAGCTGATTGGACTCAAAATCACCAGCTGACTTGGCCCCGCCTTCAACGGACTTCTCTCCTGGTGGCTGGGATAAATAGCTTTGCTGTACATAAATGTAGGGCGAAATCCCCATAATCCTGAACCGCCACCCTACAACCTCCAACAACTACAACTGATAAGTACAAAACCCAGAACTGAATCAATTGTTATTTATTTACAATAATGATGTATTGTTATCAACTCATAATTTTAGGCTTCCAGGACATAAGCTAACTCCTAAATATTTTACGTTTTAATACGCCAATGGGAATTGGTCAGCAATAGTAGGGTATTGGCATTTTTGCCATTTAACATACCTTAGTATACTCAACTGAATGAGCTAATTTTAAAATGACTTATAAAAATTATCTTAAATTAAACTGGCCCAGTTTTTTATAAATAAACATTTCTTTAAAGTCCGTAAAGAGGAAAATAGTGTTGCGTACAACTAGCAGCTAATGATATAATTAACTATTGACATTAAACTCAATCAATATTAATTCATTCTTCCATCTATAGAATATGTGTAGCTTCGAACCGCATGAGAAATTGACATGTAAACTGAAAATAATTGAATAAAAACTTACTGAAAAAACTTTACTTAAAGCTTTTGGTAGTAATTAGTTGGTAAACCAATCACATAATAGACACATGTATTATACCGGGTGTCCGTATTTTTGAGTTGGTTTGACGGACGTGTGGATCGCGCTACGGACCTGGTACTCAACAGTCCTAACATACACATGTGCAAACGAAATACCTCCGAGTATCAGATAATTCTGACACATTTGGACAAAATGGGTGGATATTAAAGAATTATACATTTTCGTTAAATAATTTGATTTGCTCAAGTGTTACAACATAAATACTCAATTTGAACGATGTTACTATGCACTAAACAACGTTAGGGAATTAAAAATAGAAGTAACTCATAAATAAATTAAATATATTTGATCCATAAACCTGATTTAACTCATGTCCATCGGTCGCAATGCACTGATAGGAACAAAACAGAAAAGTCATTCGCTTTCTATCAAAAGTCAAACCCCCCCCCCCAAAACTACCCGTTCCGATTGACCGATATGTTTGGTTTACGTCGTCCGAAATGTAGAAATACACGTCTCAACGAAATTTGGTCTCGTTCGGACCATTTTTACGAGAGAGTTGTGTTCACACACACACATACCCACGCACACACATATATATATATTCTTCATAAATGCCAAATAACTATTATAAATAATATATATATATGTTTATAAATAAATATACATATAAATTTTTACGACTATTGTTTTGGCCTCTGGGCACCTAAAAACGAAAAAATAATATGATCCCGGGCTTAAGTCTCGCCATGAGACCTACGGTAATAACTTCTTCCCTATGCGAAATTCGCTAAAATAGGGACCTCTTCGCGGGACACCCGGTAGCTATTTTAACAATGAAACCCTGTTTTGAGTATTTTACAGTTTTTGACTAAGGATTCCTTAATTACAATCACTCTTAACAATGTTCGCTGTTAGACCGATGGAGTTAAGAATATTGAATCTGGCGCGTTGTGTGTAAAGTTAGCTGCTACACAATGACCAAAATAGTTCAAATGTTGATGTTGTTTTCATGTCTAGTTGATGCTGTTTTGATGTCCATTTCACTTTGTTTTAATATTTAACATACCAATCTTATGGTTTTGACTTTGTGGTTATCTTCAATATAATTTCTTAGTGCTGATCTCTGCCAACTAAATCCCAATTAGTTAATGGATCAAATATGAATAATCAGTCCAAAAAATAGCCATGAGGTGGCAGACCTACTTAATCAGTAAATCACCTTTACACAACTAAGTAATCGAGCTTATACAGCCCTACGTTTATTAAAGATAATTTGTTTACAAAAATAATTTGTCTCTTCCCTTCAATAAGATTAGGAATGACGAGTGAGGGTGCGGACTTTCTGCAAGAAGTTCATCATTTATCACATATAGTTTATATTATAAACTAGGTTAACCCGCATTAAGAATTGCATCAAAGTATGCTGTATAATGTAAAAAGATCTATACTTTTACTTACTCTTCCTAACAACTAAATCCGTAAACACGGTAATGTGTCCTGATATGTGAAAAATTAAAATGGTATTAAAATTTAACTGGCTGGGTGGCAGAGTGGTTCTAGTCGCCGGATCGATCCTGCAAGGTTGGATCCAGTTAGTTGTCATTTTGTCATTGGGCTATTAATTAACGATGCTTCCTAACAACAGCTCGGCGTTGTAGTAACAGACCAGGATTTGAACCGTTCCCCCACCGAAACGTTAAAAAATGCCGAAAGGCGTAGAAAGACACAGAAACAATACAAAAGTAACCTTTATAACAATCTGACCAGATGCTTTAAAACTTTACAATGGTATGAAGTTCCATATAATATTATAATTGTCTACTTCACAAATATTGACTTGACATGTTTGACTTGACGGTTAAGAAAACATGTCAAGTCAAATCGTCAACAATTAAATTTGAAAATTTCCGTAGCAGCTGACTTGTGACGTCATCGAATTTCCGTCCATTTAAGAACTATTCGAGAGGACACAAACTAAGTTCGATCAATAATGCTCATTGGTTAAGCCACTTTCCAAATGTGATAAATGAATTTACCTATACTCCTTAAGAATAACAAGGGAAATGCGTAAATATGCTTGATGCCATCAGAAATATCAAAACTAGGATTTTTTACATACATTTATTTGTAGACTTTAACTATGTGGAGTTGTATATCATTTTTTATCCCAATGTTACATATAATGAGGAAGTTCCATCAATTTGCTTACTCTCCATTAGATTAACATAGGGGAAAGAGTAAGTTCTGAACAGTTACTTCAGAATAATTTAAGATACATTACTAAACTTTTTCCGTATTAACAGTTCTGTCAGTTGTATGTGATTATTGTCTACTCAATATGCACATTTCATAAACATCCTCAGGTCATTGAATAAATGTCAAATTTTCGTCGTGTGGACTTGTCAAAACTATTAAAATAACATAAACGTACATACGTACAAACACAATTTACATTAAAAGTTGATCAATTATGAAGCTAATTAATAATAAATAATACTTAAATACTTGACTACTTGAAAATTTCTATTTTAAATATCAAAACGTATTAACAGTTTTACTTATGAATTTCTTATGAATCTCGTTGCTTATGAGTTTAGTAGAAACTGTGATAGTTTATGTGTTTATCATGGCAGCTAACCTGCATACTCTTTTCCCATGTTGATTACATAGAGAATAGGCAAACTTCTTTATTTAAGGACAGATGTTTATTAAACTTGGTATAAATGGTCAAAATAAAAATCTCTTATGCTGGAAATGCCTACTTTCAGTGTTCCTCACAGCGGCAAACTTGCATACTCTTTCCCATGTCAATCTTATGGAGAATAGGCAAATAACTCTCATATTTATTGAAAGATATTGATAAAACTTGACATACATACTATTATTATATTATTGATTTGGAAATTAGCTGAGTACGCAGGTCTGCTACGACGGGGGTATTCACATTATCAAGGCTAACCCCATAGTAACTGGGCCATTAGGGACTACCTCTACAGCTAAACTTCAATGAAGCCGATCCAAATCGGACTTAATCTTTAAGATAAACTCGGCGAAGCTGACGATTCGGTTCCAGTTCCCTTGAGAACGGAGCATTGTTTCCACGGAGGACTCAGGGCTCAGAGGCCAAACCTCGGACACTAAAAGACTCGGCTGCTGTGCCACCTGCCGCAGGAGAAGATCGTGTGCTCTGCGGTATAGGTGACATCGGGACAGTAACGGCAATGAGTGAGGGCTGTCGTCCTTGCTTGTCGTCCTCAGACCCCCAGGTCTCTTGCCACTCAGCAAGGGTGCGTTCATGTTCTTCGGAGGCGACGTTCGCCCTGTCCGCCTCGAATCTCCGTCGATAAATTGTCTGGCGCTCGTGTACAAAAATATGTTTGAAATAACCCCGGCAATCACAAAAGCAGACGGCTCGGAGATGGGCGATTCGCAGAAGTGACTTGAAATACACCGGTTTGCTGAACGCGTAAATGCTTTTTACGCTAGCACTTCTTGCTGAGGGCGTGAGCCCAAACCTCAGCTCCGTGGTCCGCCGACGTTAGCCATAAGCCTGGCGAGAGAAGCGACTCTCTTGGCGGCTTTGTTGGCGGTGCATCTGATCTGTTCGTTGAAACTTAGCTTGCAGTCAATCACCACTCCTAAGCACTTCACAGCGGGTTTTATCTCGATGTCGAGGTCTCCGTCACGCATCGAGATGTTTTTCTTCGTTAGGACCACCGGATCTTCGTCTTGCCGAGTGCAAGCGATAGGCCGTGTTCCCGCATCCAATTGTTGACCATTCGCATCACCAGATCCAGCTTGAGCTGTGCAAGCTCGATGCTTCTCGCTGAGATCAGAGCAGTGACGTGGTCCGCATAGCCAACAGGGAGAGTTGCATCAGGCACATCGAGCCTCAACAGACTGTCCGTATGACACGTTTCAGAAATCGGGTCCTAGAATTGATCCCTGTGCCGCTCCGGCCGATGTGATAGCGACTGTGATAGCGGATGTGATAGCTGACCTTCGAGTGTGTCGTACAACGGAGCACGGTTTGAAAGGTATGAACTGATCGTTCGCAGAAGGTGCGCTGGGACTTGGAATGTATGCTCACGTACATGTAGAAACTGTGATGTAGGCATATTTAAAATAATAGTGACAATACATATTGTAATTTATTTGATTTAATTCGTCATGAAAATAAATTTAAAACTACTGTATTTATTTAATACATTTTTCTTTTCTGTACTTAAAGATAGGCTATCTTCTACCATGCATTTCAGAGTGTTCTTGTCTTGTATAGCAATGTTGAGAAAATCATTCAACATGTTCATGGCAGATATTGGCTAAAGTGAAAACAATCGCGAATATAGTGGAATATAATAGGAAACATAATACTGTATAGGCAAACCAGGTTATGAAACCATAATTTAGCCTCTGAATTACAAACTGGTCCAGTTAAGAGAACAGTCTTTGTAGATGGACATACTATTCAGTTCAATAGTGCGGAAGTTAAGACGAGGACACACCAGGGAATATCGTATCCCCGGACATCTGGGGCGAGTAGGCGTCAACCCCGACGACGCCCCGTCCAGGCGGACATTCCTGAGCTGATAACAGTCTGGGGACGCCCATCGACCGCATCTGGGTTGAAGTGTTTATAAATCATGGAATAAAACACTCTCACCGGCCAATATGCCGAATATCCTCCGCAGTTGAAAACTACACTGTTTATGGGGTCAAATATTAAATTTAATAAAAACTAAAATACTCGTATGAATTTTAAATTTTACAATCATCTCTACATTTGTTAAATTGACGCTAAATTATAGAGTAATAAATAACCTCATTAAAAAGGTGGCGGTAGTCAAGTAGACTCGATCACTCCACGCAACACGGTATACAGTAGTTTATTGGAACGACTATGGCGACTAGTCGACCGACTAGAATAATTCTGATGATAAAGTTTGACATTTAATGTACATCAAAAGTGATTTTTAAATCACCAATACTTTAACATAAGTGGAATAAAGACAAATAAAATGTGTTAAAATGCTTAGAAAGAATCAATTACTGTATAGTTATATACATATATTTAAATAAAATTAGAGTTTTTCCTGTACATTGCAGAATTATTAATTTTTTTGTTATTTTTACGTTTCGTGCGTTAGATAAGCCGAAACAAGTGTTATATCAATTTGTGTCTGTCTGTTTGTCTGTGACGCTCCAGGAGGTATTTTACGCCGTCTTCTAAATACCCCCGTCGCAGCAGACCTGCGTACTCAGCGAATTTCCAAATCAACAATATAATAATAATAATATTTGACAAGTTTTATAAAAATCTGTCCATAAACATGAGAATTATTTGCCTATTCTCCATAAGATTGAGATGGGAAAGAGTGTGCAGGTTTACTGCCGTGAGGAACACTGGAAGTAGGCATTTATACCATAAACAATTTTTATTTTTAACATTTACACCAACTTTCATCAACATCTGTCCATAAATAAAGGAGTTTGCCTATTCCCTATATGATTAACATGGGAAAAGAGTATGCAGGTTTGCTGCCATGATAAACACATAAACTATGATTTTTAAGCATAAACGGGTGGGTATCAACAACATGAAGATAAATACCAAGTTTAATCCAAAAATATTGATTGATATGGGAAATATAAATTTTTCCTTATCCTCCATAAGATTAACATTGGAGCCCCAAAATACAACGTACTGTGTTTAGATTTTTTAATATCTCGGTAACCGTTGGAGATAGAGAAAAACTTTAAAGCACTTAATTGTGCAGCTTTTTAATCTGATTCTAATGGTGAAAGATAAAATTTGAAATTTTTTAAAATTACATGTGAAAAACTCAAAAAACCCCATTTTGGGGTACAAAACCCCCCCAAACTACCCGTTCCCATTGACCGATATGTCTGGTTTACGAACTCGTCCGAGCATTTGTAGGAATACACGTATCTACCAAATTTGGTCTCGATCGGACTATTTTTACGAGAGTTATCGTGTTCACACACACACACACACACACACACACACACACACACACACACACACACACTCACACACATATATGTATATATATATATATATATATAGTACCTGGTGACCGAGCTTTGCTCGGATAGAATAAGACATGTTTTTACAAGTTAATTAGCAAAATTAAAACAAATTTACTGCCCAATGAAAACATTTATGTGGTTGAAATAAAACCGATTTAATACACCATAATTAATATAGCACTGAAGAACAAGTATCGCCTCTGGTGGGAATGGAACTCGCGGCCTATAGTTCTTGAGGCCGACACGCTACAACTCGGCTACGACGTTAGTCAATTGAGCGATGCCGTTTAACGTCTTTTAGCCAAAGCCGATCATTTACTGTCTAATTATCCATACCGTTATTATTAGCCTGTGATCAACTGATTTTGTTATAAACGGAATGAGGATTGAAAAGCAAAAGAGAAATTTATTTTACATAAATTAATTGGTTTGTTACAGTGGCTTCAAGCAATACAACGAATTCGTTTTCTATCAAAACACGGAAGATTTTGGAAATACTTTTTTCTGCTTTTATTTCACACAGCTATCCTTAAGTTCCTTAAACCCTTAAGTTTTTACAAATTGTTTAGTAATTAATTTTTTTATTTATTTATTAAAAATATTAATGCGTACCTCTATATTGTTCCCCCAGTCGCAAAACCCTGTTATAAATCAGCTATGTTTTAGTTTGTAAATACATTTTAATACCATATATAATATGTCCATAAGAACAATATCTGTCTGTTTGTGGGATTGTGTGTGCAGGTTATAGTGTTGTGAGTGAATGCGAAAAATACTGACAACCGGTTTGAAATTTTACACAAAGGTAGATTTAGTAATCTCATGACGATATACTCATTGTTTAACCGTCTTTTGAACGTCCAAGCCAATGTTTACATTTTTAGAGAATGAAAACATAAAATTACTTGAATGTCAACAGCTGTGAATACTAAAATTTGACAGTTCGAGAAGAAGGAGAAGAAGAAGAAAGAGCTGCCGTGACCGTCCTAGGTTTCAATGTTTACATTTTCTAATGACAACATCCGTTTGCACTATATTTTGACAGTTCGGGAAGAAGAAGAAATAAAGTTGATTTTTCAGATAAACTGCTGGATCGAAATTAGTGAATTATTTGAAATTGCGGAATGGTAGATTTTAAGTTTTTTCCGACGACTGTCTCTATTACATTAATCCTTAACAAATGTTTAGTACCTTAAGTTTTTACAAATTGTTTAGTAACCTGATAATTTTGCATTTATTTAATTCATAAAATAAATATTAATGCATAACCTCTATATTGTTCCCCGCAGTCTTCAATCAAGAACTGTCAAACGGTTATAAACAGCTGTTTTGGTTTGTATTGTTTACATTTTATTCTCCATAAGCGTAATGTTAAATTTTTAGATTTTTAACTTAATATTACAAGAAAACACGAATTTTCCTGGACATTAGACTTATCTAGAACTTATTTTCTACTCGGAAATTAGTTATTTCCAAAATTTAAAGAAATTCCTCGGCGCCGTTTTCGAGATCCGTGTGCAAATATATATATATATATATATATATATATATATATATATACAAACCTTGCTCGTATTATAGTATTGGATATATATATATATAAATTTTAACGACTATTGTTTTTGGTCTCTGGGCACCTAAAGAAGAAAAAATAACATGGTCCCGGGCTTAAGTCTCGCCATGAGACCTACGGTAATAGCTTCTTCCCTATGGGAAATTCGCTAAAAAACGGGAGAACCGATAACAATGAAATTTCATGCATCCTATACATTTGACAGAAGGTTTTTCAATGCTTGAAATTGTCTACCGCCCCTTGAAAAGTAAATAACGAGCATTTAAAAACCCACTTTTTACGTGATATTAGTCGCATTTTGCTTTCAGTTTTCAATGAATCACTTACTGGTAATAATCAGCTGTCTTTGCACCCATTATGTGAACATTTCTTGCTTAGCGAGTGGCATTGAGTTAGTAACCGCTCTTTCAGTTATAGGAGAACACATCATTGATTTTGAAAATTTCCTATAACAATACTTGATTGTTAAAAGTTGGTATTGATTGAAAAGAAAGTGTTTTGATTTGTCAATCGATTTTTAGCGAATTTCCCATAGGGAAGAAGCTATTACCGTAGGTCTCATGGTAAGACTTAAGCCCGAGACCATGTTATTTTTTCGTCTTTAGGTGCCCAGAGTCCAAAAACAATAGTCGTTAAAATTTATATATATATATATATATATATATATATATATGTATGTATATATATGTGTCTGTTAACACGATAACTCTCGTAAAAATGGTCCGATCGAGACCAAATTTGGTAGAGACGTGTATTCCTACAAATGCTCGGACGAGTTCGTAAACCAGACATATTGGTCAATGGGAACGGATAGTTTAGGGGGGTTTTGTACCCCAAAATCAGGTTTTTTGCGTTTTTCACATGTAATTTTTAAAAATTTCTAATTTTATATTTCACCATTGGAATCAGCTTAAAAAACTACATAATTAAGTTCCTTAAAGTTTTTCTCTATCTCCAACGGTTACCGAGATATTAAAAAATCTAAACACAGTACGTTGTATTGTGGGGCTCCAATGTTAATCTTATGGAGGATAGGGAAAAATTAATATTTCCTATATTAATCAATATTTTTGGATAAAACTTGATATTTAGCTTCATGTGGTTGAGATCTATTCATTTATGCTTCAAAATCATTGTTTATGTGTTTATCATGGCAGCAAACCTGCATACTCTTTTCCCATGTTAATCATATAGGGAATAGGCAAACTCCTTTATTTATGGACAGATGTTGATGAAAGTTGGTATAAATATCAAGATAAAAATTATTCATGGTACAAATGACTTCTTTCAGTGTTCCTCACAGCAGCTAACCTGCACACTCATTCCTATGTTAATCTTATGGAGAATAGGCAAATAATTCTCATGTTTATGGACATATTTTTATAAAACGTCATATATTAAATTATTGATTTGGAAATTCGCTGAGTACGCAGGTCTGCTGCGACGGGGGTATTTATTTATGAGCACAGTCTGTACGAAGGACGGGTACTAATAGCTAGTAATAAATAAATAGCTAAAATAAAGTAGGGATTTATTTTTCATGAGTCAAATAAAGCTTCACTCAGGGAAACAACGAATATACCTCTGATACAGTAAAACCTCACTAACTTAACACTTGGCACTGATGACGGAGGAGCTGACGGGGGGAAGATGGGGTTGTCGAGTTATTGTAATGTTTCATTCTTTTTCAAACAGACATAACAGATTTGGGGTTTCACATATAAATTTATCATAGTACAATACTTTTATGACTATTTTTACATGTAAACGCCTTAGAGAAAATTTCAAATATTCAACAATTAGAATTAAATGTTCTGAAAAAAGTGCTTAATTGATGATTGTTTTTATTAAATGATGCAAAGTTCTTCCGCGAACAACTAAACAATAGTGAGCTACCCCATCAAAATAATAGTTCAACTGACCATCTCGGCTCGCAAACACACTAAAACTATAAGATACAGGTGTTGTGTCAGGTGTTGCCTGTCAAGTTACAAGGACGGCCAAGTTATCGGGTATCGCGTTAATGAGGTTTTACTGTAGAAGATATTGCTACATTATTATTATTATTATTATTTAGGCAGTAGCAAATCTAAATGCTATGTTTACATTTATTCCAACGGGAAAATCAAACATAATCTAAATTATTTTTTTATTGTGGGAAAAATCTTGTGTAATACGAGTTCCAACATGTCATGGCCGCCCTCGACGTTTGTGAACCTCTCCTGCGATATGACATCGTTTGCGCTCTTGTACACAAATAGATATTTCAAATAGTGGATCAGTTTTATTATGCTTACGGGGCAAGGGCAACCAAGTGAGGTTAAGAGGAACCTACTGTACGAATTAAATATCACATTAAATATCATTATTAGAAGGAATAAATTATTCAAATAGGACCTCGAACGGTTATCCTAGCTGAAAGGTGCGTAATAATAATCTTAAACGACTGCATTTGGCTGAAGACAAAGTTCTCGGATGGTGCTGTTGCAGAAGAACGGCCAACTTACACTACCACGTGACCACGTGCTTGATATAATGACAGTAATGTGCAGTATTTCCTCCTAGCTTGATTCGTAACACATTTTGGTTATGGATCTGGCGTCGGTGGCGGTGGTGACGGTGCATGAGGGGTGGGGGTAGCGGCTGTCGCTGAGTCAGGTGCTGAAGCCTCGCAGGTGATCTCGTTTGGTCGCCCACCCCTCCCAGGAACCAGCAATCGTATCCCTATCCATTCATTCATTCTGTTTGGCTCATTTTTTGGAACCCACTAAATTTGAGTAAATGCGTTTGGCAATACAATATCAGTAATTACAGAAAGTGATCCGAAGATTGTAGAATAATTTTATTCTACGTTATTATATTATTTTTAAAACTATTAGTTATTATTAAAGTTATTATTAGAACTATTAGTTAGTATTAAAGTAGTTTAAAACTAATTTTTACGAGTAGGAAATGCCTGGTGCGACCAGAGCTGATGAGCTCAGTCCACGGTTCCACGGTATAGTTCCTGGACACGTAAATTTTACTATCTATCTCCCGGTATAGTTTTCACCATCCTTGCGGATAAAAATAAATATACGGTACCAGTGGACTGACACATACTTTCTCCCTTAAGTAAATTTAAAAAAAACAATCTGTAAAACTATCATGTTCTTCAAAATTGATATAAATATAATTTATTGTTTCAAAAATAATCATCCCATTTCTTAAAACAAAAACAAGAGAGACAAAGTTAAATTAATTGTTTGAGTTGTATGGGGGGAAACCCCCCCTCGGTAATACCAAGCTTTTTTGAGTTGGTTTTGTTGGGTAATTTTACCTTACGCTTCATACCAATTTTCATGGAAAACGGTTGGAAAATAAGGAAGAAATAGATTTTTTAATTTTCTCCATGAGAATAACATTGGGCGCTTTCAGACAACGTACTGCGTTTATCATTGACAGTAAATTTAACTCTTCTCTGGAACTCTTTTCTCTTTTCTCTGGTTAGTCGTAGACAAATAATTCAAAATACTAATTTGTTTAGTTTTTTAAGCTGGTTTCAATGATGCCAGTCAAGTTATTCTTTACTAAAAACGCCTCCTGGGGCGTCTCAGACAAACAGACACAAATTGAGTATGACTGGTTTCGGCTTCTGTAAGGCACGAAACGTAAAAATAACTAAAAGATGAATAATTCTGAGCAATGCTCAGACAAAACTCTAATTTTATTTATATAGATTTGGAAATCCTCTGAGTACGCAGATCTGCTGCAATGGAGGTATTTTATATTTCCCATCATGTTACAGAGTCGATAACTGGCATGGGTACGGGTAAGGGTAAGTTTACTACTTTATTTTAAGTTTGTTGTATAAATAAATAATTATTCATCTAAATAAACTCAGATTTCCTTATAAATAATATTTAAATAAATTAGTAAATATTTAGGAAGCGAAAACGGAGAGCCAAAATAAAACTCTTGAACTAGCCATGTTGCAATGAGGGTGAGGCGGTATTTAAGACCAAGTTTTGCCCAAGTAGCGTGAGTGAGTGAGGGTTAATTGCGTAATTACTGCGGTCCCGGGGTAATAGCTCGTGATCCATCCTCATGGAGCTTATACAGTGCACCTCAACTGCGGAGAACTTCCTCATGGAGGTTATACAGTCCACCTCTACTGTGGAGAACTCCCTCATGGAAGATATACAGTGCACCTCAACTGCGGAGAACTCCCTCATGGAGGTTATACAGTGCACCTCAACTGCGGAGAACTCCCTTATGGAAGATATACAGTGCACCTCAACTGCAGAGAACTCCCTCATGGAGGTTATACAGTCCACCTCTACTGTGGAGAACTCCCTCATGGAAGATATACAGTGCACCTCAACTGCGGAGAACTCCCTCATGGAGGTTATACAGTCCACCTCTACTGTGGAGAACTCCCTCATGGAAGATATACAGTGCACCTCAACTGCGGATAACTCCCTCATGGAGGTTATACAGTGAACCCCAACTACGGAGAACATCGTCATTGAGGATGTACTGTGTAATTCTATTGCGGAGAACTCTTTTATGAAGGATATACAGTGTAATTCAACTGCGGAGAACACCCTAATGAAGGATATAAATTGTACCTCAACTGCGTAGAACACCCTCATGGATAATATATAGGAAGATATACAGTGTACCCTAACTACGGAGAATACCCTAATGAAGGTTATACTGTGTACCTCATCTGCGGAAAGCACCCTCATGGAGTATATACAGTGTACCCCAACTACGGAGAACATCATCATTGAGGATGTACTGTGTAATTCTATTGCGGAGAACTCCCTCATGAAGGATATAAAGTGTAATTAAACTGCAAAGAATACCCTAATGAAGGATATACATTGTACCTCAACTGCAGAGAACACCCTAACGGAAGATATACTATGTACCCCAACTAAGGAGAACATCATTATTGAGGATGTATAGTGTAATACAATTGCGGGGAACTCCCTCATGAAGGATATACAGCGTAATTCAACTGTGGAGAACACCCTAATGAAGGATATACATTGTATCTCAACTACGTCGTACTGTGCTCAAAGGGAAGTAAAGGAACTTGAGCTGGGATACTGAGGGTGCAAGATAAGGTAAAGCTCTGCGTTCCCATGGGGGATTTCCCCACAGCGTTCCAGGCAGAAGTGGCAGCCATCATGGAATGTGCTCTGTTTAATCCTCAACATAGGTGTCAGGAACAGGAACATTACCATTTTCTCAGATAGTCAAGCCACCTTGAAGGCACTGGACTCCTGTACCTTCGATTACAAGATCGTGTGGAAATGCCGCAACGCGGTGTTTTCTCTTAGCAGTCATAAATACGTTACCCTTTGTTGGGCCCTTGGACACTCAGGTAATAGGGCCAATGAAACAGCAGATCGTCTGGCGAATGCTTCGATGGTGCTTCGATACAATTGGTGGGCCCACAACCCTTTTGCGGCATCTCTAGGGCACAGATCAACACATAGACACGCGAGTGTCACCGCAGAAGATGGGTGGAGCTTCCCCTCCTTAGAGTAAGCAAACTGTCTCTCAGTTCTCCCTCCTCAAAGATTGTAGAGGACTATCTACGGTTAGGTAGGTCCGAACGTAGACTCATTGTGGGTCTCATCACACGGAGACATGATGAAACATCTTGCTCGCATGGAATTCTTTTCTGGAGGCCCAATTTGCAGGAAGTGTGGGCTGTCCGGTGTACGAGTAGACTGCCAATCATCTGCTGTATGACTGCACCGGGCTTGCCCAGGTAAGGGCTGCCAAACTCGGCGTTATGGAGAGGGGCTGTCTCAAATAGCGGACGTGCTATAGGAACACTGTTCCTAGCCTCATATGGCGGACGTGCAATAGGAACACTGTTCCTAGCCTCATATGGCGGACGTGCTACAGGAACACTGTTCCTAGCCCCATATGGCGGACGTGCTATAGGAACACTGTTCCTAGCCTCATATGGCGGACGTGCAATAGGAACACTGTTCCTAGCCTCAAATGGCGGACGTGCTATAGGAACACTGTTCCTAGCCTCATATGGCGGACGTGCTATAGGAACACTGTTCCTAGCCCCATATGGCGGACGTGATATAGGAACACTGTTCCTAGCCTCATATGGCGGACGTGCTATAGGAACACTGTTCCTAGCCTCATATGGCGGACGTGCTATAGGAACACTGTTCCTAGCCTCATATGGCGGACGTGCTATAGGAATACTCTTCCTAGCCTCATATGGCGGACGTGCTATAGGAACACTGTTCCTAGCCTCGCAAAGAAAATACCACCTTCGCCGTTCCCGTTGAGTATCAAGAATGTAAATCAGCGCCGAAAGTAATAATGTAGATGCCAGTTTTAACTAGTTATTTGTAGAAGCTACAATACATTTTCAACAACGCTACAACAGTTGTACTAGAATAATGAAACTTGGCAATTTATTATACGTAACAGGATGATTGCATTTAAATTATATAATGATGGGAATAGTTGCCCAATGTTTTGAGAATCTGGACGATATCATTGGGGCTTCTAGGTTAAGTGTTGTGGGAAATATTTTAAATAAAATAATCTAGAGCTTGAATATATTTTATCGTAATTTGATAAGAGAGACACGTTTTTATGTGTTTATTTTTGCTCACGCGAACCCAGAACTGCTGACGCCCGTGCGCGACGTGATGATACTCCGAGTCTTGAATAACGTTATTTTCCCGGAAGGAGATTTAAAAAATCCAATTGGCTGAGGGCGAGTGGTGTACGCCGAGGGCTCTCAAAACATGGAACAATGGGCGTGAACGCCACGAGGGTGCTCGAGCGTCTTTCAAACCCACGAGGAGCGGGCCGACCATCTGATAGGTCCTGGGCCGGGGGAATTTAGTGATGGCACGTTGGCAATGGCAAGGACGATTTTTATAAACTGGGCATATACGCTTACAAAGATATCGATTGGTAAAATAATGTACGGTACTGATCGGTTTGGATACTTACTGAATTTGTATACCAATCAATTTAACAAACAAAAAAATATGTAAGCCTATTCATGTTGATTCATAGTTAATAAACAGCTTAAATAAATTTTTAAATTGTTTAGCATTGAAATAATTTTACGTTCAATAATAATGAGTACTTATGATTTCAGATCACTTTTAAAACCGTTCATATTCATATGTATTCATGATTCTTAAACAATTATACTAAGGTTTGATTTTCTATATTTACAGTGAATAAAATACTAAGTACCTGGTGACCGAGCTTTGCTCGTATAGAATAAGACATGTATTATAAAAATTAATTAGAAAAATTAAAACTCATTTATTACTCAATGAAAACATTTATGTGGTTTAAATAAAACCGATTTAATACACCATAATTAATATAGCACTGAACAGCAAATATTGCACCTGGTGGGGATGGAACTCGCGACCTACAGTTCTTGAGGCCGACACGGTACCACTCAGCTACGGCGTCTGTCAAATGAGCGACGCCGTTTAACGTCTTTTAGCCAAAGCCGATCATTTACTGTTTAATTATCCATACAGTTATTATTAGTCTGTGATCAACTGATTTTGCTATAAACGGAATGAGGATTGAAAAGCAAAAGAGAAATTTAATTTACATCAATTAATTGGTTTGTTAGAGTGTGGCTTCAAGCAATACAACGAATACGTTTTCTATCAAAACACGGAAGATTTTGGAAATACTTTTTTCTGCTTTTATTTCGCACAGTTATGTTATCCTTAAGTTTTTACAAATTGTTTAGTAACCTGATAATTTTGCATTTATTACATACATAAAATAAATATTTATGCATAACCTCTATATTGTTCCCCGCCGTCTTCAATCAAGAACTGTCAAAGAACTGTAAATGTTAAAACAGTGTGTTTACATTCTCCAAACATAATTTTTAGACTTAATATTACAAGAAAACACGCCTGGGACCTATCATTAGATCCTAGGAAATTATATATATATTATAAAAATTAAAGAAATATAATGTACATTTTTAATATTAGATCGAATGATATAAAAATAGTTAAATATATAAAATAATACAGAAATTAAATAACTAGAAAGATCTATATTAGTTAAATTTAAAAACTATTGTGAACATTTGAATAAAAAATAATTAACTAATTTGAAGTACCATAATTTAAGAATGTAAACAAAAAAAAATAACTCAAAATGATGAAAAAAACTCAAGACGGGGCGAAACGAAGGCCCGACATTCCTAAGAGGTGATTATTAAAACAACGTAAACCCTAATTTCGATAAATTCACGGGCTTACTTTCAATCCGTCAAATTCACATGGTGTAAGTTACATTATTTCATAACGTAAGTCATTTATAACAAAAAAATATAAAGAAAACACGAATATAAATGCATCTAATAAACAGAATAGATTTCCAAAATTTTAAAAGAAATTCCTTGTGTAGTTTTTGAGATCCGTGTAAAAATATGAAGAATATTATAATAAAATATATACAAACCTTGCTCGTATTATAGTATTGGATTAATTTCGAACAAAGTCAAACATCTTTATTTGTAGCAATCGAATGTTTTTAAACTTTTTAAAATGATTGAATGTTGGAGATTTGTGTTACCAATTTAAGATATACAAAACTAAGAGTGTTTCAGAAACTTGCATACAATGTACATCAAGGTACTGAAAAGAGAATCTTAATTAGTTAAGATATATTAAATTATAGGTACTAGATTTTAGATTTGACTACTTAAGTTTTATCTGATTAGGAATTAAAACAATTTTAAACTATTTGATGTGTAGGCCTAGTAATGAACGATGTATTTTAAAATAAGATAAGACGATTTCATAAGATGAAGATGAATTGTAAATAAATAAATAAATAAAATAACTAACCAAAATAAAATTTTAAAATGAACCGAACTAATCAATAAAAGTTAACACGTGATTGAGATCAAATTTATGGCCAACGACATACGTCTTAAAGTTGTTTTCCAGCTTTTCCCGTTTTGTAGGCGTCGGTTGGACCGTAAACCCCGCAATGGCCCGCAGTCCAGGGAGGGGGTTGGCGCCCCTAGAGAGGTGACATTTTCAAAATATCACGGGGTGTAATGGTCTACGGCCCCGGCCCCGGAAAGTTCACGGGGACCTGCTAACATTTCGATAGTCCCGCCCGACCTTCACATTGTGTAAGTATAATCGCTTTGCTAAACACAGCGCATTAGACGAGAAATGTCATTTATATACAAGAGAAATATACTGCAGATAAAACATGTCACCCCGGTGCAGGTTAACAGGGCTAGAATGACATTTACTTAATAGAAATAAGGTTTATTCTAAAAGTATGAAGAAATAATAAAAATAACACTTATGGTTTTTTATGGTTAGCATAGTCGTCTAATTTAAACTTCTAAGACGATAGTTATTTGATTAATAGTCGAAGAACATTGCATAGAGTTAAGAACAGCGTTTCATGGAGAGGGAGGTATAATTAGATTAAACATATTCTTTCTTTGCAGGCGTTTCATACACTTTATTAATACAGCTGATTTGTCACAAAAAGCCTTATAAACGTATTTTGTTATTGCCAGTTAAGGTCACCTTTGTTACTCGTTTGAATCAGTACTAAGAAGTAAGATACCTTTATCATGGCAAAATACTAATTTCACATCTACAAACATAGAAATGAAATGATCAATTCAAAAATCTGGTATTCGTTTGATATTATATAAATTAGATTAAATTGTAAGATTAGTATCAATAGTAACATTATTTATGTTAAGAACGCAGTATCATAGTGTAATAATTTTAAAATGGATTTAAAATTGATAATTATTCAGAGCAAAGTAATACCTATTATATAGAAAACTAACTATTAAAACACACGTGCAGAAACTTGGAAAAAAGTGATTAATATTAGGAAAAACTGGATTTTGGAGAACTCCAGTGTATAATAATTCGGATATTAAGACGTGGATAAGTTTAAAATGCAAAAACCTTCTCCAAAAGATATAGAATATTGGAAAAGGTTTTATTTTAGTAGGTACTTTCGTTGGATGCAAAAACAAATGGCTTCTTTAGCATTACAGAAAAATAGACAGAAATTGAGAAACCTATTACTGTACTTGCATTTTAGCGTGAGCGTGAAAACATAATTCCATACACAATTCACAATAACACAATTTCAAAACTATAATTTTATATAGATTGTATATAAACTTTCTCTTATAAATAAATATGCCTGTAACAACACAAGGTTGTGTCAAAACAATACCGTTACACCATGGTTAAAATATGCTAGCAGTCCAATCTTATTTAAATTTTTCAGGAGAGTAGGCCAAGGATGTGAAATATTTTTAAGTTACCCCTCAGTTGCTACGTAGATTGCTACGAAGAGAAGGAGCTTAGCGAACAGCTTTTTTGGGAACATTTCCGACTAAGTTCTAAGTACTCTTCTCGGATATGAGTTATTTTTCACATGCCCCAAATGCGTCAATGGTACGGAATCGCTAGCTAGCATAGTGCATGGGTCACAGCATATGTGCATATGTGCTCCATATATTTACATGGAGCAGGAAGGAACGTGATCCCGATGTACAAAATATCACGTACAGACGTGCGTGATAACAGCGGCGCGGCGTATCGGGGCAGCCACGATAGTGGGATAGTGGGCTCTGCACGCGCACGCATTCTCATACACTCATAAAATGCAATGCAATCGGTAGAATAACACCTTTATCACTATTATTTGTTCTTTAAAATTAACCCCCGGAGTTATTTTACGTTCTTAAATTATTTCTGCAAACTTTTGAATGAAGGGAAGGTGTTTGGTAGACTCTTAAGTAAATAATCTTCTTGAGGCGAGACTAGACAAAAACTATTATTTAGGTCGGATATAGAAAATGATACCCTCGTCACAGCAGACCTGCGTACTTAGCGTATTAAATCAATAATTTAATATATGACAAGTTCTATAAAAATGTATCCATAAACATGAGAATTATTTGCCTATTCTCCATGAGATTAACATGGGAAAGAGTGTGCAGGGTAGCTGCTGTGAGGATCACTGAAAGTAGTCATTTCTACCATAAATAATTTTTATTTTAACCAATTATACCAACTTTGATCAACATCTGTCCATAAATAAAGGAGTTTGCCTATTCCCTATATGATTAATATGGGAAAAGAAAAGAGTATGCAGGTTTGCAGCCATGATAAACACATAAACTATGATTTTTAAGCATAAATGGATAACCACAACCTCAACCACATAAAGCTAAATATACCTAAAGTTTTATCCAAAAATATTGATTAATATGGGAAGTATTAATTTTTCCCTATCATTAACATTTGAGCCCCACAATTAATACAACGTACTGTTTTTAGATATTTTAATATCTCGGTAACCATTGGAGATAGAGAAAAACTTTAAGAAACTTAATTGTCTAGTTTTTAAGTTGATTCCAATGGTGAAATATAAAATTAGACATTTTTTAAATTACATGTGAAAAACGCAGAAAACCCCATTTTGGGGTACAAACCCCCCCCCCAAACTACCCGATCCCATTGACCGATATGTCTAGTTTACGAACTTGTCCGAGCATTTGTAGGAATACACGTCTCTACCACATTTGGTCGCGATCAGACCATTTTGACGAGAGTTATCGTGCTAACAGACACACACACACACACACACACACACACACACACACACACATATATATATATATATACATATACACACACACGCACACACACATACACACAGATATATATATAAATTTTAACGACTATTGTTTTTGGACTCTGGGCACCTAAAGACGAAAAAATAACATGGTCCGGGCTTAAGTCTTACGATGAGACCTACGGTAATAGCTTCTTCCCTATGGGAAATTCGCTAATACCAAAATTAAAAGTATGTGTGTTCAAGGTGGGACAGCGTTTTTCTAACAAAACATAAAGTTTTAGTAGTCTATAAAATGATCGTTTCAGAGGTAAACATGATCAACGAAGACACTCGGCGCGGCGTGTGGCGTAAGGGGAAGTTGAAGGCTAGGCGTTGGCGCCGTGTACCGTCACGTCGTAAACCTTACCTCACCGCAAACAATCTCTCTTCAAAATTAGTCTCGCAGCTACGTAGTTACAATACTTCGAGTCACTAACATGCGTCGGCGCGGAATAAAATAGATTTATCCACATCATTAATAAACGAGCCGTTGTATATACGAGTACTTGTGGCAACAGGCCTACTGTTCGTTCGAAGTATGAGGCGGGGAAACGATGACATTAAGTTGTATAATGAGCCGTTGTGTCCACGAGATCTTGTGGCAACAGGCCTACTGTTCGTACGAAGTATGAGGCGGGGAAACGATGACATTAAGTTGTATAATGAGCCGTTGTGTCCACGAGATCTTGTGGCAACAGGCCTACTGTTCGTACGAAGTATGAGGCGGGGAAACGATGACATTAAGTTGTATAATGAGCCGTTGTATACACGAGTACTTGTGGCAACAGGCCTACTGTTCGTACGAAGTATGAGGCGGGGAAACGATGACATTAAGTTGTATAATGAGCCGTTGTGTCCACGAGATCTTGTGGCAACAGGCCTACTGTTCGTACGAAGTATGAGGCGGGGAAACGATGACATTAAGTTGTATAATGAGCCGTTGTATACACGAGTACTTGTGGCAACAGGCCTACTGTTCGTACGAAGTATGAGGCGGGGAAACGATGACATTAAGTTGTATAATGAGCCGTTGTGTCCACGAGATCTTGTGGCAACAGGCCTACTGTTCGTACGAAGTATGAGGCGGGGAAACGATGACATTAAGTTGTATAATGAGCCGTTGTATACACGAGTACTTGTGGCAACAGGCCTACTGTTCGTACGAAGTATGAGGCGGGGAAACGATGACATTAAGTTGTATAATGAGCCGTTGTGTCCACGAGATCTTGTGGCAACAGGCCTACTGTTCGTACGAAGTATGAGGCGGGGAAACGATGACATTAAGTTGTATAATGAGCCGTTGTGTCCACGAGATCTTGTGGCAACAGGCCTACTGTTCGTACGAAGTATGAGGCGGGGAAACGATGACATTAAGTTGTATAATGAGCCGTTGTGTCCACGAGATCTTGTGGCAACAGGCCTACTGTTCGCACGAAGTATGAGGCGGGGAAACGATGACATTAAGTTGTATAATGAGCCGTTGTGTCCACGAGATCTTGTGGCAACAGGCCTACTGCTCGCACAAATGACCTGTCAATAAGCGGTGCGACTTGTTTGTCCGTCCCGGTGTCAATTGTGGAGACGAATGCGGATGAGTAACGAGACGCCGACAAGAATGGTGATATACGTGATATATTGCCAGCTATACCTCAGATTTTTTACTTTATCCCCATATACAGACTATGGAGAAAGTATTGTTGCCTGTCAGTCTGTGCACGAACCCCAAGATCACACTCATTGTCCGATTTCTATTAAATTTGGTACACTGGTGCACTTCAGGATCTCTAGGAAATCTTTTAATTTTTGATTTTTAAGGGTACTTTACTTTCAAAACCTGCCAAAAAATTTAAGAATAAAAAATTTTCAAAATACGATAAATCTTTTTTGATTAAATTTGCATGGTTTATAGTTTATCAAGGTCCCAACAATATATGACACCACCCATACTCCTTTAAAACTTACTTATTGGTTCAAAAGTTACGGGATTTTAAATTAAAAAGAACATTTTTTCAATATTTTGACAAAACAAAATTAAATGCCTCCTCTGAAGCAGACCTGGGTATTTAGCGAATGTCCAATTCAATAATAATATACAGAGTGAATCACGTAAAGTGCCCAATATCGATTCCAGACAAACCGTTGGTCCATTAATAAAAAAATAAAATTATTTCCCACTAAACCAACCCCCAGGAATAACGTAATTAACTTTTTTTAATACAGGGTGTTCCAGATAATGAGGGTCACTAGTTTGAATCTTGAAAATATCATATACAAACATACGTCATGTTATGCATCATATTAAAGCTTTTGCTAATACAATCATTTTGGCGCAATCAGATTTGGAATATCCTGATTCGTTTCAAAATGGCGGCCCTTTAATTGGAAAAAACCAAATTTTTTGAAAATCCTAGATTTGCTTAAAATGCTTATTACTCTACTCTGACTAAAGAATTGCACCTATTTATGCAACATTATGAGCTAAGCTTTATTATGATATGCAACACTACAAAGCTTTCTCGAAAACAATAATTTACAAAGAAATTTGTTTTTGTATATATATATATATAAATTTCAAATATCATCATATGTCAAATAACATATCTTTTTAAAACTATTGCAACTCAAAGCAATTTTCAAATTTAAACCTTATCCATACCTATTTTAGTTTTCGAATTATCAACAAGAAACATGTTTCTCCTATATGAAATGCATGTTAATTGTTTAACATGAGTTAATTTTCCCTGTTAATTTAAGTTTAAATTAATCGAATTAAAGTAAAATACAGGGTGTTCATTAAAGTCGGGGACAAACTTTGTGGGGTGATAGTACTTATCAAAATAAACAAAAAATCACGTATTTTATTTGTCGAAAAATTCTTTGTTTAGCCGCTAGCCGCCATTTTGTATTTTTATAAAAAACGTTACATATCAAGAACTATTTAAGATACAAAAACCAAACATTGCACACATATTTATTGGTCGAAAAGACAAATATTTTTAAGTATCATTTAATTTGCTTTTATATTTTCAAAACGGTTGGTGGTTAAAAATATTATAATTAAATTAACAAAAAACTCATTAACTTTATACAATTTTTAAAAGATACAAAAAGTTTGGAATTTAAATTCAAATCAAACGGTACTTTGGTGAACGAAATCCGTCCACAGATAACCAAGAAAATGGAGGTTTCATGTTACAATACAAGGCCCACGCGCAACCGCGAAGCTGCCGTGCAAAGAAGCCGCGTTGTGCCAGCTGAACTCCGCTGAAGCCACGGCCGCATTTTAACGACAATTGTTTTTGGTCCCTGGGCACTTAAATAAGAAAGAAATAACATGGTCCCGGGCTTAAGTCTCGCCATTAGACCTACGGTAATAGCTTCTTCCCTGTAGGAAATTCGCTAAAAGCTAAATAAATAAGCTATATTTTTCTTCTTTAGTCTTTAGTATATATATAAACAATAGTCTTTAATATATATATATATATATATATATATATATATACTAGCTGACCCGGCGAACTTCGTAACGCCTCTCAGTAAACACATGTTACCTTTAGGATTGGCCATGTTCTGAAGTCGAATAGCAACACGGCTTCATTGTGATAGGTTATATATCCTGGGTCGCGGCATAGAGAATAACAATACTGAAACGATAAAACATATTAATATCATTCCCATAAAACAAATAAATCTAAATGGATTAATTCACAATTTTTGTAAAACGGCTTTTATAGGAAAGATATACAACAGCTGATTATTATAATAAACGTAATAATATAAACATTGTAATTATCATACAAATACGTGACTTTAATCAGACAGAAAATAAAAATATAAATACATAATCCCCCAAAACCGTAAACTATTAACGTGGTGAATAAAGCTGTTCATTTTTTACAGTACACATTTACTTCATAGTTTAACATTAATGAATGATTCAGATGGCATTGGATAGTAAAGCATACGGTATTGCTAATGGAAAGTAAACCAATCAGCTGTAGCTAAGAAATCAAATGTTTTCATTGTAGACAATTTGTAAACAAACTTACTCTCCATAAGGTTAACATTAGAAATTTAAAACGCCATAAAATGGAAACTTATGGGGTTTTCGAAAATATTTTTTCACTAAAACCTTCCCGGACACATATAGAGCAACTTCCTAAAATTTCATGGCGATCGGATGAGTAGTTTGGCAACGCATAAAGGACATACATACAGAAATACAGACAGACATACATTCAATTTTATATATATATATATATATATATATATATATATATATATATATGTGTGTGTGTGTGTGTGTGTGTGTGTGTGTGTGTGTGTGTGTGTGTGTGTGTGTCTGGATGTGTGCAGTGCCACAGCCGACCCCGTTGGTCCGATTTAGATGAAATTTGGTATGTATATATATAGTCACCGTATCTCCAGGTGTTTTTTTCATTTTTTTAAATTTTTGATTTTTAAGGGTAGTTCACCCCTAAAAACCCTTAAAAAACGTGAAAAATCCAATTTTCTCAAAAACGGCTCTAACGATTTTGATTAAAATTTGATAGTTTATAGTGCACAGAGTATTAAATAATTTGACACCACCCGCATGTCAGTAAAAATGGCGGTTCAAAAGTTATGGGCTTTTAAATGTCAAAAATATTAAATTTTTAAATTTTCAGCGAAAACAATAAAAGTAAAGTATAACTTGACTGGTACCATTGAAACAAGCTTAAAAAACTAAACAAATTAGTATTTTGAATTATTTGTCTACGACTAACGGTTGCAGAGAAAAGTTAAATTTACTGTCCACGATAAACGCAGTACGTTGTGTGAAAGCGCCCAATGTTATTCTTATGGAGAATATAAAAAAATCAAATTCTTCCTTACTTTCCAACCCTTTTCCATGAAACCTGGTATGAAGTGTAAGGTCAAATCACCGAACAAAACCAGCTTAAAAAAAGCTTGGTATTATCGGTGGGTGGGGGGGGGTTTCCCCCATACAATTTGAACAATAAATTATTAAATGATATTTAGAATAACTTTGTAGAACATGATAGTTTTATTACAGATTGTCTTTTTAAATTTACTTAAGGGAGAAAGTATGTGTCAGTCCACTGGTACCGTTTATTTTAATTTTAATGTTATGCTATAATTAGCTATTTAACTACTTAATGTACGATTATTGAAAAATAGTTAAATATACCAAGTATTCTATACAATATTCCGAGTATTATGTATCTTTCAAAATTGGTCAGCTCTTTGAAGTTCAAAATATAAATTTTAATACAAAAAATAATAAAACTGTAACTACAACTCGTAGATTTTCAGAGCAAATTTTCAGCAGCAGAGATTTTCAGTAGCAAACAAGGCCAAATTCATACAAATGTTATCTGGAGAGTCATGGATGGATGTTTTTCAATGCACTTGTTAACCTTAAATATGATGCATTGACCTATTTATGTATTACTTTAATATATGTTTCTCTGTTATAGAATGTAGACAGTACCAAAACAAAACAAACTGGGTGACACCTGAAATTTAAGTGTGAAATTAAAATTCTCAGTCAATTAAATATAAATCGAAATGTTAGTTCGGTTAGTAACGTGAAACAGGTTTTGAAAATTAAAAAAAAAAGAATTACAAAAGCTTATACTACTGGCTAAACGTAAAAATTTTACTGATCAGCTGGCAAACGCTGATAATGTTTATAAGTCAACTTGGAAAATAATGGTGAAACAGTCAATAGATCTGGTTTTCAGCAAAACATCGTTTTGAGTATTGGCTCCGCGGTAACTGAGGGTCCAAAATTGGTCAGTACCTATTTTAATGAATATTATGCTGGCATGGTAGAAAAGGGAGTAATTAGTAAGTTGAACACAAATTACCAATTTATTCAACAACCTCCTATGTTTACTTCAAATAAACGTTTTGTTCCTCAACCGCACAATGAAGAAATTGTAAAGTATTATTATTAAAATAACAAGTGATAATGCTTATAATTTATAATATGGCCAATTCTCAATTAAATGTTACTACATACTCTTATACAAAGGTTTGTTTTTCACATGATAACATTCATAGCTTGGAAGTATATGTGACACCGACACCGTAGAATTATAAAGAATATGTACAAGGGAAGATCATAACTTGGGCCACGCCCCGACTGTACACGTACAAGAATAACACATTATCTCATTTCACCCCTCCCCCCAAACACCGTGTATACAGGCCACATACGCGGTATACGCTTACCACACGTTTATCCTGTTGATATTTGCATTACATCGTTCTCATTTTCAATTACTAGTTCACAATAAAATTACCTTAGAATTTACTCTAACCTTTTACTTTCTCCCCTTATACATAGTGATGTCTGTCCGTCCGTCTGTCTAACTCTCTGGGCGTGTGCGTGAGCGTGTGTGTGTGTGTGTGTGTGTGTGTGTGTGTGTGTGTGTGTGTGTGTGTGTGTGTGTGTGTGTGTGTGTGTGTGTGTGTGTGTGTGTGTGTGACCTGCTACTCAGCGAATTTCCAAATCTATGATATAATAATAATAATAATATATGACAAGTTTGGTCAAAATCTGTCGATAAACATGAGAATCATTTGCCTATTCTCCATAAGATTTACATGGGAAAGAGTGAGCAGGTTTGCTGCTATGAAGAACACTGAGATTAGGCATTTATACCAACAAAGATTTTTATTTTTAACATTTATACCAACTTTTATCAACATCTGTCCATAAATAAAGGAGTTTGCCTATTCCCATAAACACACACACAACACATAAACTATGATTTTTTAGCATAAACTTATGGGTCCCTACCACATGAAGCTAAATATCAAGTTTTATCAAAAAATATTGGTTAATCAGTGAAATATTAATTTTTCCTTATCCTCCATAAGATTAACATTGCAGCTTCAAAATACAACGTACTGTGTTTAGATTTTTTATATCTCGGTGACCGTTGGAGATAGAGAAAAACTTTAAGGAACTAAATTGTGTAGTTTTTAAGCTAATTCCAATGGTGAAATATAAAATTAGAAATTTGTTTAAACTACATGTGAAAAACCCCATTTTGCGGTACAAACCCCCCCAAACTACTCGTTTCCATTGACCGATATGTCTGGTTTACGAACTCGTCCGAGCATTTGTAGGAATACACGTCTCTACCAAATTTGGTCTCGATCGGACCATTTTTACAAGAGTTGTCGTGTTCACAGACACTAGTTTGTTTATAATGTTTACAGGATTACACGTCATGCAACTGTCCCATGTCGTGCTCGTACACCACCATGAACCGTCAGAGACCTCCCAGATTGAACAGTATTCTCACAGTAGGACCTACCATAGGCATTACAGGATTACACGTCATGCAACTGTCCCATGTCGTCCTCGTACACCACCATGAACCGTCAGAGACCTCCCAGATTGAACAGTATTCTCACAGTAGGACCTACCATAGGCATTACAGGATTACACGTCATGCAACTGTCCCATGTCGTCCTCGTACACCACCATGAACCGTCAGAGACCTCCCAGATTGAACAGTATTCTCACAGTAGGACCTACCATAGGCATTACAGGATTACACATCATGCAACCGTCCCATGTCGTGCTCGTACACCACCATGAACCGTCAGAGACCTCCCAGATTGAACAGTATTCTCACAGTAGGACCTACCATGGACATTACAGGATTACACGTCATGCAACTGTCCCATGTCGTGCTCGTACACCACCATGAACCGTCAGAGACCTCCCAGATTGAACAGTATTCTCACAGTAGGACCTACCATGGACATTACAGGATTACACGTCATGCAACTGTCCCATGTCGTGCTCGTACACCACCATGAACCGTCAGAGACCTCCCAGATTGAACAGTATTCTCACAGTAGGACCTACCATGGACATTACAGGATTACACGTCATGCAACTGTCCCATGTCGTGCTTGTACACCACCATGAACCGTCAGAGACCTCCCAGATTGAACAGTATTCTCACAGTAGGACCTACCATGGACATTACAGGATTACACGTCATGCAACTGTCCCATGTCGTGCTCGTACACCACCATGAACCGTCAGAGACCTCCCAGATTGAACAGTATTCTCACAGTAGGACCTACCATGGACATTACAGGATTACACGTCATGCAACTGTCCCATGTCGTGCTCGTACACCACCATGAACCGTCAGAGACCTCCCAGATTGAACAGTATTCTCACAGTAGGACCTACCATGGACATTACAGGATTACACGTCATGCAACCGTCCCATGTCGTGCTCGTACACCACCATGAACCGTCAGAGACCTCCCAGATTGAACAGTATTCTCACAGTAGGACCTACCATGGACATTACAGGATTACACGTCATGCAACTGTCCCATGTCGTGCTCGTACACCACCATGAACCGTCAGAGACCTCCCAGATTGAACAGTATTCTCACAGTAGGACCTACCATGGACATTACAGGATTACACGTCATGCAACTGTCCCATGTCGTGCTTGTACACCACCATGAACCGTCAGAGACCTCCCAGATTGAACAGTATTCTCACAGTAGGACCTACCATGGACATTACAGGATTACACGTCATGCAACTGTCCCATGTCGTGCTCGTACACCACCATGAACCGTCAGAGACCTCCCAGATTGAACAGTATTCTCACAGTAGGACCTACCATGGACATTACAGGATTACACGTCATGCAACTGTCCCATGTCGTGCTTGTACACCACCATGAACCGTCAGAGACCTCCCAGATTGAACAGTATTCTCACAGTAGGACCTACCATGGACATTACAGGATTACACGTCATGCAACTGTCCCATGTCGTGCTCGTACACCACCATGAACCGTCAGAGACCTCCCAGATTGAACAGTATTCTCACAGTAGGACCTACCATGGACATTACAGGATTACACGTCATGCAACTGTCCCATGTCGTGCTCGTACACCACCATGAACCGTCAGAGACCTCCCAGATTGAACAGTATTCTCACAGTAGGACCTACCATGGACATTACAGGATTACACGTCATGCAACTGTCCCATGTCGTGCTTGTACACCACCATGAACCGTCAGAGACCTCCCAGATTGAACAGTATTCTCACAGTAGGACCTACCATGGACATTACAGGATTACACGTCATGCAAACTTCCCCGTCGTCTCGTACACCACCATGAAGACACAACAGTTCTCTCAGAACAGTAGATACATAGGCATTACAGGATTACACGTCATGCAACTGTCCCATGTCGTGCTCGTACACCACCATGAACCGTCAGAGACCTCCCAGATTGAACAGTATTCTCACAGTAGGACCTACCATGGACATTACAGGATTACACGTCATGCAACTGTCCCATGTCGTGCTTGTACACCACCATGAACCGTCAGAGACCTCCCAGATTGAACAGTATTCTCACAGTAGGACCTACCATGGACATTACAGGATTACACGTCATGCAACCGTCCCATGTCGTGCTCGTACACCACCATGAACCGTCAGAGACCTCCCAGATTGAACAGTATTCTCACAGTAGGACCTACCATGGACATTACAGGATTACACGTCATGCAACGTCCCATGTCGTGCTCGTACACCACCATGAACCGTCAGAGACCTCCCAGATTGAACAGTATTCTCACAGTAGGACCTACCATGGACATTACAGGATTACACGTCATGCAACTGTCCCATGTCGTGCTCGTACACCACCATGAACCGTCAGAGACCTCCCAGATTGAACAGTATTCTCACAGTAGGACCTACCATGGACATTACAGGATTACACGTCATGCAACTGTCCCATGTCGTGCTTGTACACCACCATGAACCGTCAGAGACCTCCCAGATTGAACAGTATTCTCACAGTAGGACCTACCATGGACATTACAGGATTACACGTCATGCAACTGTCCCATGTCGTGCTCGTACACCACCATGAACCGTCAGAGACCTCCCAGATTGAACAGTATTCTCACAGTAGGACCTACCATGGACATTACAGGATTACACGTCATGCAACTGTCCCATGTCGTGCTCGTACACCACCATGAACCGTCAGAGACCTCCCAGATTGAACAGTATTCTCACAGTAGGACCTACCATGGACATTACAGGATTACACGTCATGCAACTGTCCCATGTCGTGCTCGTACACCACCATGAACCGTCAGAGACCTCCCAGATTGAACAGTATTCTCACAGTAGGACCTACCATGGACATTACAGGATTACACGTCATGCAACTGTCCCATGTCGTGCTTGTACACCACCATGAACCGTCAGAGACCTCCCAGATTAAACAGTATTCTCACAGTAGGACCTACCATGGACATTACAGGATTACACGTCATGCAACCGTCCCATGTCGTGCTCGTACACCACCATGAACCGTCAGAGACCTCCCAGATTGAACAGTATTCTCACAGTAGGACCTACCATGGACATTACAGGATTACACGTCATGCAACTGTCCATGTCGTCCTCGTACACCACCATGAACCGTCAGAGACCTCCCAGATTAAACAGTATTCTCACAGTAGGACCTACCATAGGCATTACAGGATTACACGTCATGCAACTGTCCCATGTCGTGCTCGTACACCACCATGAACCGTCAGAGACCTCCCAGATTGAACAGTATTCTCACAGTAGGACCTACCATGGACATTACAGGATTACACGTCATGCAACCGTCCCATGTCGTGCTCGTACACCACCATGAACCGTCAGAGACCTCCCAGATTGAACAGTATTCTCACAGTAGGACCTACCATAGGCATTACAGGATTACACGTCATGCAACTGTCCCATGTCGTCCTCGTACACCACCATGAACCGTCAGAGACCTCCCAGATTGAACAGTATTCTCACAGTAGGACCTACCATGGACATTACAGGATTACACGTCATGCAACTGTCCCATGTCGTGCTTGTACACCACCATGAACCGTCAGAGACCTCCCAGATTGAACAGTATTCTCACAGTAGGACCTACCATAGGCATTACAGGATTACACGTCATGCAACTGTCCCATGTCGTCCTCGTACACCACCATGAACCGTCAGAGACCTCCCAGATTGAACAGTATTCTCACAGTAGGACCTACCATGGACGCGCCTGTCAGAATAAGTCAACACCAACATTGTCGGTTTCCTACATACGCCGAGATATAATGTATATCGCGCTTAGTAGGCGGCTAGTGATAACAACAACAGCAGCCGCAACTGCAGATAGCGTTTCCGGTCTAGTGCTGACCGGGGTGACTTCCGGGAATGCGACATCTCGCGACACATCCTGTGAATCACGTGATAAAAGAGCGGCACTGCAACAGAGCGGCGCAACGTCAAAAGATGCATGGAACGTATGATCGGTGATAATTTAGAGGTAGTTCTTGCAAAGGTAAGATTGAGATTTTTAAGATAGACAAATAAAACAAACGAGATTCCGTCGGTTGATAAACGACACGAAATTTAAAAAAGATTTAAAGGCACAAGCCCAGGACAATGCACTTGGTCTAAGTGAATGATGAGTTATTGAAATCTAATCATATTTCACTCGTTTCACAAATCGAATGTGCGAGGGGTGTGCCACCAAGTGTTACAGTTAATAATTATTTAAGTGACAATTGTACACTGTACTTCTAGAACCCAACTGAACCCAACTGTACTTCTAGAACAAAAGTCTTGACATGAGACCTCCGGTAATAGCTTCTTCCCTATAAGAAATTCACTAAAATAAATAGTTAAGTACCATAGTTAATGTTTATACTTTCTTATTTAGAATAAAACACAGTAGACCAAATCATCATCTAAAAAAATCAACTAAAAAAGAAAAAATACACTTCAACTGCAGTACTTAAATTTTAGTGGCGTAGTTTAAGTTTTCCCAGACCTTGATAAATCACATCCACCTAATCTCACAGCACGAGAGTCGATTATTCGAAAGTTCATTTCGTTCTATGTTTTCAGGACTTAAAATTGATATTCGGAGAGAAACGTTCAAGTAAGGTGGACAATACTTTCGGTACTGATTAACAATCATTCAAATGTAAACAAACAAATTTATTGTAGTGTAATGCTATTATAATTAATTTAGGCTAATAGAATTGAATTGAAATGAATATGCCAAAGAGCTCCAACACAGAGGACATAAAAGGGTGCAGTGTCGGCTTTTATAAATTTAGTGTTTACAAAACTAACGGGCGCGATTAAAAAAGCTTTATTTGTCTTAAAATACTCAATTTGGGCGCAGCAACGTGCGCCAGGTAACGCGCACGTATATATATATATATTTATATATATACGCATATATATATATATATATATATATATATATATATATATATATATATATATACAGGGTTTCTCACCTAAAGTGAACCAATAGATAACTTTTATGCAACTTCTTAACTTTCTTAACTCCCCTTTATTTTATTACAGGATTTTAAAATTAATTTCTAATCCAAAAAATATGTCCCCATTTTCCAATATGGCCGAAGACTTGATAGTTTCTTATAGAACACCCTATATTTTATGGTAGTTTTGGATATATAAAGTAATTTAAAGACCTTGTTATTCTTAATAATTTTGGCGTAAATGTAACCGTTTGCGATTTATGGCTCAAAAACATTTTCCGGTTCAAACGGACATACATACATTCATTTTCATATATAGAGACTGGTTGACCCGGCGAACTTCGTAACGCCTAACAGTAAATAGATGTTAACTTTAAGATTGCCCATGTTCTGAAGTTGAATAGCATTACGGCTTAGTTGTATAGATATAGATGTGGTGAAGTGAATAACAATACTGAAACTATAGACATATTAATAACATTCCCACAAAACAAATAAATCTGGGTGGATTGATTCACAATTTTCTAATCCAACCTAAACCTAAACCAAACCTAACAATTAATTATAATACGGTTTTATAGGAAAGCTGTTATCTAACAGCTGATTATTATAATAAACGTAATCTATGTTTTCAGGACTTAAAATTGATATTCGGAGAGAAACGTTCAAGTAAGGTGGACAATACTTTCGGTACTGATTAACAATCATTCAAATGTAAACAAACAAATTTATTGTAGTGTAATGCTATTATAATTAATTTAGGCTAATAGAATTGAATTGAAATGAATATGCCAAAGAGCTCCAACACAGAGGACATAAAAGGGTGCAGTGTCGGCTTTTATAAATTTAGTGTTTACAAAACTAACGGGCGCGATTAAAAAAGCTTTATTTGTCTTAAAATACTCAATTTGGGCGCAGCAACGTGCGCCAGGTAACGCGCACGTATATATATACGCATATATAATATATATATATATATATATATATATATATATACAGGGTTTCTCACCTAAAGTGAACCAATAGATAACTTTTATACAACTTCTTAACTTTCTTAACTCCCCTTTATTTTATTACAGGATTTTAAAATTAATTTCTAATCCAAAAAATATGTCCCCATTTTCCAATATGGCCGAAGACTTGATAGTTTCTTATAGAACACCCTATATTTTATGGTAGTTTTGGATATATAAAGTAATTTAAAGACCTTGTTATTCTTAATAATTTTGGCGTAAATGTAACCGTTTGCGATTTATGGCTCAAAAACATTTTCCGGTTCAAACGGACATACATACATTCATTTTCATATATAGAGACTGGTTGACCCGGCGAACTTCGTAACGCCTAACAGTAAATAGATGTTAACTTTAAGATTGCCCATGTTCTGAAGTTGAATAGCATTACGGCTTAGTTGTATAGATATAGATGTGGTGAAGTGAATAACAATACTGCAACTATAGACATATTAATAACATTCCCACAAAACAAATAAATCTGGGTGGATTGATTCACAATTTTCTAATCCAACCTAAACCTAAACCAAACCTAACAATTAATTATAATACGGTTTTATAGGATGATTATTATAATAAACGTAATATGTATAAAAATTGTAATTATTTTAATTTGGCCAACATATAAACACGTGACTTTTAATCACACAGAAAATAAAAATATAAATACATAATCCCCCAAAACCGTAACCTAATAACGGGGTGAATAAAGCTGTTCAATTTGTACAGCACATATTTACTTCATAATTTTACATTAATTAATGATTCAGATGACATTGGATAGTAAAGCATATTGCTAATGGAAAGTAAACCAAACAGCTGTAGCTAAATAAATCAAATGTTTTGATTGTAGAAAATTTGTAAACAAACTAAGTCTTCATAAAGTTAACATCCAATACTATAATACGAGCAAGGTTTGTATATATATATATATATATATATATATATATATATATATATATATATATATATATATTTGCACACGGATCTCGAAAACGGCGCCGAGGAATTTCTTTAAATTTTGGAAATAACTAATTTCCGAGTAGAAAATAAGTTCTAGATAGGTCTAATGTCCAGGAAAATTCGTGTTTTCTTGTAATATTAAGTTTAAAATCTAAAAATTTAACATTACGCTTATGGAGAATAAAATGTAAACAATACAAACCAAAACAGCTGTTTATAACCGTTTGACAGTTCTTGATTAAAGACTGCGGGGAACAATATAGAGGTTATGCATTAATATTTATTTTATGAATTAAATAAATGCAAAATTATCAGGTTACTAAACAATTTGTAAAAACTTAAGGGTTTAAGGAACTTAAGGATAGCTGTGCGAAATAAAAGCAGAAACAAGTATTTCCAAAATCTTCCGTGTTTTGATAGAAAACGTATTCGTTGTATTGCTTGAAGCCACTGTAACAAACCAATTAATTTATGTAAATTAAATTTCTCTTTTACTTTTCAATCCTCATTCCGTTTATAACAAAATCAGTTGATCACAGGCTAATAATAACGGTATGGATAATTAAACAGTAAACGATCGGCTTTGGCTAAAAGACGTTAAACGGCATCGCTCAATTAATTGACTAACGTCGTAGCCGAGTTGTAGCGTGTCGGCCTCAAGAACTATAGGCCGCGAGTTCCATCCCCACCAGGGGCGATACTTTTTGTTCAGTACTATATTAATTATGGTGTATTAAATCGGTTTTAATTCAACCACATAAATGTTTTCATTGAGAAATACATGTGTTTTAATTTTTCTAATTAATTATTATAATACATGTCTTATTCTATACGAGCAAAGCTCGGCCACCAGGTACTTAGATATTTAAACCTTCCCGGACGTATAGAGAAACTTCCTAAAATTTCATGGCGATGGGATGATTAGTTTGGTAACGCGTAAAGGACATACATGCATACATACATATATAACATACATTCATTTTTACTTTCTCCCCTTATATATAGTGTATGAAGAAAGTATTGTTTTCGTCAAAATGTTGAATGAATTTGAATCTCTCTTTCTCTCTCTCTCTCTCTCTCCCTCTCCCTCTCTCTCTCTCTCTCTCGTGTGTGTGTGTGTGTTTGAGATTGATATGTTTGAATAGAATATTAAAAAATCAATTTCTCAATATTTTCCAACCGTTTTCTATGAAACTTGATATGAAGCGTCAAATCGGTCAAATCACCCAACAAAACCAAGTCAAAAAGCTTACTTAGATAAACTTTGATGATCATGATGGTTTTATTATAGATTGTCTTTCCCATAGGGAAGAAGCTATTACCGTAGATCTCATGGCAAGACTTAAGCCCGGGATCATGTTATTTTTTCGTGTTTATGCCCAGAGGCCAAAAATAATGGTCGTTAAAATTTATAAATATAAACACATGCACACACACACACACACACACACACACACACACACACACACGCAGACGTGTGTGCGTGGATTTTTTTTAAGGTAGTTTTGGTGGGGGGGTTTGTACTCAACATTTGGGTTTTTTTGCGTTTTCCAAATATAATTTTAAATTTTATCTTTCACCAGTAAAATCAGCTTAAAAAACTACACAATTTAGTTTTTCTCTATCTCCAACATTTAACGAGATATTAAAAAATCTAAACACAGTAAATTGTATTTTGGGGCTCCAAATTTAATCTTATGGAGGATTAGAAAAAAATTAATATTCCACTGATTAGCCAATATTTTAGGATTAAACTTGGTATATTTACCTTAATGTGGTTGAGATTCATCCATTTATCCTTAAAATTCATGGTTTGTGTGTTTATTATGACAGCTAACCTGCATGCTCTTTTCCCTTGTTAATCATACAGAGAATAGGCAAGCCCCTTTATTTACAGACATATGTTGATGACTCTTGGTATAACTGGACAAAATAAAAATAGTTTCTGGTAAATATGCCTACTTTCAGTGTTCCTAACAGCAGCAAACCTGCATATTCTTTCACATTTTAATTTTATGGAGAATAAGCAAATAGCTCTCATATTGCAGATATTAATAAAACCTGTCATATATTGTTACTATTATATTATTGAGTTGGAAATTCGCTGAGTACGCAGGTCTGCTACGACGGGGGTATTTAGACTATTTGCCAAAAATGTATTTAATTTATTTATTAATACAATGTATACTCAGGTTATTTAATCTCCATTGCCGACATGGACAAGTTAAAACTGAGTGTCATGCGCTGTCTAGCGTCAACCAATAGAACTATCAGCGCTGTCGACAGATGCTTCACTCTAGCGGCGAATCTGTACACCTTCTCTAGCAAACAAATCTTTCTAATCATTGTAGTATACACTCTTGCCAAAGAATATTGAATTTTTTATACAATATTCTTTGGTATTACTCCTTTGTTGTTATTTTTATACTTATATATAACTTATTTTACTTCAAATTAAAAAAATCATATGATGTATATTTAACACTCGAGAGGACGCTGGAGGAATCCTTCAGGTCAATTTTTTAATATAATGTTAAATTATTAGTTTTTTCGCATTCCCCCTAGGTACCGTAATACCAAAGGGTTTTCTGAATGATGTGACCTTACACTGCTAACCAAATTTCATGGAAAATGGTTGAGAATTATGGAAAACAATGATTTTTTAATATTCCTCTTAAGAATAAACATTGGGCGCTCTCGGACAACGTGCTTCGTTCACGGACATAAAATTTAACTTTTTCAGGGACCGATAGCATTATACTAATTATCAAAAATACTAATTGGTTTAGTTTTTAAAGCGGTTTTGATGGTGATAGTCATATTATTTTGATATTAAATGATTTTTAAATAAAAAAAATTGTTGGAGATATCAAATATCAAATTTGTATGTATTAAATTTCATAAAAATCAACATTTTGTACATATGTACTTTTTGGACGATCGTTGTGGTCTCGGGGTTTGTACACAGGCAGACTGACTGACTGTCTGACATACAGACAGACATAAGTCCGAAAACCACTTTTTGGATTCGGGGAGTCTCAAAAGGAATATATCCACTTTCAACTCTAAATCGGAAATTTTGATGAAATAATAGTTTTTCCATATGTATACTATGTATCAGGGGAGAAAAAATAGCAAAATCATGCAAAATAATATTGTTGTACAGAGCACATTCTTCTGAATTCCAGCAATCTTGAGCCAATGTGAAGATCGGTTACTATCAGTACTATCACCTACTAACCTAATCAGTAATATGGTCTACTCCAATTTGTAATGATAATAATTATTGTTATTGAAGTAAAATGATATTCAGCATTTTACCACAAAAGAGTTGACGAAAATTTAATTTTAAAATATTTAATGAAATAATATTCGTATTTACAAAATATGTTTGTTTCTTTGTGTGAGAAATAAGTAATTTAGAATGTTATTCTAACTTGACTATGGACTATGTTGCGACTGTCATGAGACTGGGGCCTAATGGAGAAGATGGGCGTTCAGTAAATAACCACTGACGATTTTGTGTTTTTGTACGATCTGTAGAAATGTATTTTATATAATAAACCCGTATTCTTATTATTATAATATTCATAAATTTCCATCATAGCTTTTTTAAAGGTAATGAATGTAAGTTTGGATTAAATCTGGTTTGCGAGGTAGTTAACATTAATAACGTGGGTTGACCTCTGTCTAGTCGAGTGGTTTATATCCTCCTACCTCCAGGTGAGGTCCGTGTGGTCCCAGCGCGGCCCCGTGTGGATGGCGAATCTCCGTCTCCGGACCGAGGACTCCGCCAGGTCAGGCACTCCGCAGCGTCGGCGTGCCATCAGCCTGCGGGTCTCCTCGTCCACCGTCCCCGTCTGGCGGATACCGGCGAACGCCTGCACAGGGCACAGGCAACAGATGTCAAACTGAGAACTGAGAACCCTACACCTCGCATCTGCAGTAGGCCTAGTCACGTCTGACGTCTGACTCGAGACTTGTGGGCAGCATATCATCGATATAATTACTGTATACATACCTGCAAGTTGAATACACACGACATGGCCATCGTTCATCCGCGTTCACTTCCTATCAAAATAGTAGACGCTATTAAAGTACGAGCCTTCAAAACAAAGTTCAACTTCCTCAAAATAAATGTGTTTTGAATTCAACAACAAAGCAACAAAGGAACTGGGAGGTCGGAATGTGAAGATTAGCTGCGATCACTGACAATGGCATGCGTAAATTACTTTGTTCTTTTACACAGAAGAGGCCGTTGATATGCGAATGTCCTGGAATTCATTATTGTAACATTATTTCACCCATGCGTGCTGACGTTTTTGATATAAGTGAATACGTGATTGTAATAAGGTACTTAAGAATTTAATCCATCTATTTTGAAATAAAACAGCGTACTGTATCTGATGTAACGTTTAATCTAATATTACCTATAACTTGCCTGCCTAAACCTCCGCTAAAATAAATAAGCTAAAATTTTGCATAAGATAAAGAATAAGATAATAAGGCGCTTAGATAATTGGCCTTAATGTCAGTAATGATTAATAGCTTCATGAGCTATTTTTATAGGAATCGTTTAACTGCAAACAAGTTTTAATGGAAACCTAAAAAACAATTAACAATTTTTTCATTAAACATTTTAAAGTAATGTTGATGATGTGTCAGGTGTTAACGGTATTATTATACTCAAGAACCAAGGCATTATCTTTGAGCATTTATTATAGATTCAGGATTTATCAAAAGTGTGGATGTGCACTATAACCTTTTAGCAAAGAATATTAATCCAATATTCTTTGCTTTTAGGTCTGTTTGCGTAGGAACAAAAACTTGTCATAACTGTAAACTCATACACGTAATATTGGGGGCCACTAAAAACTGGTATTTTGCTCATTACTAGAACTAAATTAAGGTTAACACCATGTACACAGCTTCATCTGATCATGTAGGCCTAATATGTATAGTATAAAATACCCATTTCCTTATTTCTTTTGATACAAAAGCAACTTACTCAATCTCCATGTTACTCTCGTGGAAAAATAGTAAGTTGATACCTTACTTATTTGTAAACATATTTTATAACATGTTTCGTTTGGATAAATATAAGTGAAAGACCTCATGATGCAGTCCTCATCAAATCAAAACGGTATCATCATTTATATTCTAAGGGTAGAGAGAGAAAGAGAGATTGTCTCTCGATATTGTTCTATGATAACTTATGATGACATTTGATTTATCTATTACCACAAATAACGATTGAAGTAATGAAAAATTACAGAGTTCACAAATATTCTGATACGAGAGTATGTCTTTATTGATCAGTGTCCATATGTGTAACCAAAACCTGTTTTTGGTTAACGTAAAACAAGATGCCCCACATTTATATATATGCATGCCAATATTTCAACACCTCAAGGAATAGTTCACATATATAATATATATCATTATTTTGTCTTTATAGTGTCATTTATATTTTGTTTTGTTTTACTTCATAACAGTAATACTGTACTGTATATGGATTGCGACCATATCCCAGACCAACCATAAAATATTACGCTACAAATTATCAACTTTATATCGATTTACTATTTTCAATTTATAAAATGTTTGAAAAACTAAAAATAATAAGTGGTATTAGTGAGCTGACAAATGTTATTCCCATTAAAAGTAATTTTTAGTTACGAAATTACATAAATTTAAATCGTTATAGCCGTTTTGGAGAAATTAAGATTTACACGATTTAATTAGGTTTTCTTGATTTGAGATGAAATAATACCCTTAATATTAAAAAACACATGGAGATATTTACATAAATGTCAAATTATGAGTTACAAGTTACGCCAATCAGCCCTGATTGATTATATTTATTTTTTTAATACTTCCATAGTAAAAGACTACTATGGCAGACAGTAGGAAAATCAAAATTAATATTATTTAGATGGGCTAAGCTACAATAAAACTTGTGCGAAATTTCAAGACTTTATTATGCTAATATTGAATGAGAAAATATATTCCAACCCGTGTTTTCAGTTGGCGAGACTGAATTCCATATGTAGGCCCTACTTCATATGTCCATATGTACTGTACTCATTAAAAATGTTTACGGTAAAATGTTATTTAATGATCTAAAAATGTGAATTACTTTTTCAAGTCAATTTTATTATTGACTTGGAAGAAAAATGTGTACTTCAGCAAATGGTTTTGTGTTTTTACCACTCACCACCAGCGAGGTTATGAAAAGTTTACTTCTAAAACCTTTACTCACCTCCTTAAAAAAACTGTAGGGTTAGTTTTTTAAAACCATAGTTAATAACTCCTTAAATTCTTTATTATTTCATATTAAAAAATTCAGTGTCAGGGAAACTGTGACTCACCTGAAGGGTTCTGATCGCCTGGCTGACCTGATCCTCGGTCCGTAGGTTGCCGGTCTCCATGTCCGAGACGGGGAGGTAGCCGAAATTCATCAGGTACCTCAGCTGCAACAATAACAAATTTACTGTACCATAGGCTAAAGGCTTCGTACCAGGCCTACCCCCGCGTGACCAACATTCAAGCTCCTAAAAAAATCTGGTTTTTTTTACTTTCGAAGGTAGAAATAAAGTTAATGTATCATAGTACTGGTATTTTTCAGTTGCTCCGAGGCGGCTTTTGCCGTGGGGTAGACCGCCGCCTTTAAATCACAATTAAAATATCCCACCCAGGCTATCGAGGACATTTTTGGCCAGACAACGCTACTGTTGGCACCACTGATACCGTGGTGATGCGAGCTACATATTCATGTTATAGCGGCCAGCCTGATGCGCCTATTGTTGAAACTTCCGTTCGTAACTTGCCGGCATTGTTGTTGGCCATCCATGTTACTAAAATGTTTTTTTAATTTCGTATTTTGTAATAAATGTCATATGTAGCTTTGATCAAACATATCGTTTTAATCTGAGACCATTCTTCGAATTGTTCAAAGTTCCAATGGTATTTTTATAGAGAAAATATTGTGTTAAAAATTATCAATCAAAATACTGAATAAAGATGTAGATTCTCGAGTGCCTAAATAATTATTATTTGCAGATTGAATGGGTAAAAAAGTGTGAATATTAAGTATAGTAGAGTGATTATAGAATAATTTCATGCCCTGTAATTGTTTCTTTAAGCAGTATTAATAATTAATTTTATTATTTACCGGTATTAAAAAATAAATTTGAGGATTGACCTCCTCAACTCAAATGCACAATATTTATTACACTGATGTTTCATATACTACCATGCATATCTGAATATCTCTACTAAAACGTTTCTACCATTTTGAATTAGTACAGATAGATTTGGCTGTATTCATGATACTATTATCGGGACAAGATCGTAATATATCGCATATTGTGAAGTCCATGGACGTAATTTCAATCTAGTGATTTATGCAACAACAATATAATGAAATTTGCATGTAAAAGAAGTTAATACTGTGCTATAACCTCTGTCATAATTGTAATAATTTTCATTCAGTTTATAAGCCTCTAAACACAATCTAAATGCTGAATAAATTGATATGCCGCATTTATTGGATCAGATATAAAACTATTTTTTATTATTTCTGCTGTTTATTATTTCATAAATTAGTGTAAATTAACAATGTGTTAAAGAATTATATGATGATTTTTTGTAAACATGTTCAGACCATGAGCAAATATAAATGCGGCACCCCGGCACCATCAGAACACCCGCACCCCGGCACTCCCGCTCCCTGGCACTGGTGCACCCCGGTATTCCCGCACCCCGGTACTCCCGCACCCCGGGACCACCGCACTCTGGCACAGGCGCACCCCGGCACTCCAGCACCCTGGCACCCTCACACCCTGGCACCAGCGCACCCCCGCTCCCTCGGAACACTGGCACCACGGCACTCCCGCACCCCAGAACCCTAGCACCCCCGCTCCCTGGTACTGGTGCACCCCGGTAACCCCGCACCCCGGCACCCCTGTACCCCAGAACACCCGTACCCTGGCTGCAACTGCCACAAAGCCGGTTCAACTACCCAATAACCAATAATATATCAGAAATGTTCCGATAAATCCATTAAACTAAAAATATAACTTTTTCCAAAATCCATAATAGTTAAAAAATATGTTTTTTTTCTCCCAAACAAGGTGAAATGTGCTCTGTTCAGCGCGGGGCTAGGACGCTTGTGGCTGTATCGCTCGCACATCCGCTTCCGCCCAACGCTCACGTCCCAAAATAATAGTTAGCCCGTGGTTTAACCCACACTTGAATGAAAATTTGGGTTTCCGGTGTAGATACGAGGGGGGGAGTTGTAGTGAGTCAGAACTGTGAATGATTGTTTATCTGATGACTTCTACAACAGACACGGGCAAACACTGAAAACTTTCAGGCCAAGAGCACCGTTTACACAACTAACACGTGAATCAAATTATTAATACTATTATAAATAATGATAATAAGAGATTAGATATTGTTTTTCTAATATGATCTTACTGTTGATAATTAGCTCAGTTATGCGTTGTGTACAAAGACTAGATAGACAGAGAAGTCACGTCAACTAGACCGATGACGTCACTGATACAAAACAATTCCCTCTTCAGCAACCAGAAATTTAAATACCCCCGTAGCAGCAGACCTGCGTACTCAGCGAATTTCCAAATCAATAACATGGCAATAATAAATACAAGTATGTGACAAGATTGATCAACCAATATCTATTGATAAATTAGATTATTTGCCTATTCTCCGTAATATCAACATGGGAAAGAGTATGCTGGTTTGCTGCTTTGAGGAAAAATAAAAGTAGGCATTTTTACCATAAACTATTTTATTCTGACCATATCCCAATGTTTTTAATATCTGGACATAAATAAAAAGGTTTGCCTATTCTCCATAAGATTAACATGGGATAGAGTATGCAGGTTTGCTGCTATGGGGAAAACATAAACTTATGGATCTCAACCACATGAAGCTAAATGAAAAGTTTCATCCAAAACTATTGGTTAGTAAGGGAAATATTACCTAGTTTTCCTTATCCTCCGTAAGATTAGCATTGAAGCCCCTAATACCGTACCGTGTTTAGAATTTTTAATATCTCAGTCACCGTTGGAGATAGGGAAAAGCTTTAAGGAACTAAACAGTGTAGTTTTTTTAGCTAATTCTAATGGTGAAAGAAACGTACAAAATGTCTCAATAAACATTTAAAACATTAAATAAGGATTTTCAATTACTAATTTGTTGAATAACCGGAGTTGCGAGAGGCCAACGTAGACCTACAACAGCTCGTCTGCTTACCGGAACATTCCAAGTGAACAAACTTTAATGGACTGCTCAGACAGTCGTTCAGACACAAAGAAAGCGACCTTGAAGAACTTATCAACCAGATGTCTGTCAATTAATGAAGTGTATCTCCCGCCAAAACTGCGGTCTCGACGGGAGAGAGCACGCCGCGGCCACCAGACGCTGGTCGTGTATTGATAAAACAGATCTAACAAAATTTTGTGATTAAAAATAAAAAAAAATATTATAACTGGTTTATATATTAGGCTATATTTTTAGAAACCGGAATACTCTTATGTCACCAATAATTAATTATGTTGGCGAATGAAAATAAAATAAAAATACAACCTTAGAAACATATCTGAATATTATGCGGATTTCCATTTTATTTAGTTATTTTACTAAGTAGGTTTGCTGCCAAGAGGAAAAAAGAGTTTACAGTTTTCAATCCTCAGATTTAAACTATATGAATTTGTATGAAAGGTTTTATAAAAAAATGTTATATTTACTTCCGTGTGGGAAATCGGTTAGATCATAGATATGTCTAAAGGTAATGTTTTCACTTTATCTTAACAGCTATTCTTCTTCTTTTAAAATAAAAATTCAATACAAATGCGGTGGTGGTTTCTAGAAACCTACTTCGGTTTTTCAATCTTACAATTCGCCAACACCCCCCACCCCCAGATCTAAGACAAATTCATGTCAAAAAATTCAGATAGTAATTGAGCCCCAACCATTTGCTCATTCTTCACAAGCGTTAGCGGAAACGAGTGCAACAAAAATATAAACGGTACCAGTGGACTGACACATACTTTCTCCCTTAAGTAAATTAAAAAAAGACAATCTGTAATAAAACTATCATGTTCTACAAAGTTAATCTAAATATCATTTAATAATTTATTGTTTCAAAAATAATCATCCAATTTCTAAAAATAAAAACACGAGAGACAAAGTTAAATTAATTGTTCAAATTGTATGGGGGGGACAACCCCCCCCCGTAACACCAAGCTTTTTTGAGCTGGTTTTGTTCGGTGATTTGACCTTACGCTTCATACCAAGTTTCATGGAAAACGGTTGGAAAGTAAGGAAGAAATTGATTTTTTTATATTCTCCATAAGAATAACATTGGGCGCTTTCAGACAACGTACTGCATTTATCGTGGACAGTAAATTTAACTTTTCTCTGGAACCGTTAGTCGTAGACAAATAATTCAAATTACTAATTTGTTTAGTTTTTTAAGCTGGTTTTAATGGTGCCAGTCAAGTTATACTTTCAAGATCATCTTTACTTTTATTGTTTTCGCTGAAAATTTAAAAATTTGATTTTTTTGACATTTAAGAGCCCATAACTTTTGAACCGTCATTTTTACAGATATGCGGGTGGTGTCAAATTATTTAGTACTTTGTACACTATAAACTGTCAAATTTTAATCAAAATCGTTAGAGCCGTTTTTGAGAAAATTGGATTTTTCACGTTTTTTAAGGGTTTTTAGGGGTGAACTACCCTTAAAAATCAAAAATTCAAAAAAATGAAAAAAAAACGCCTGGAGATACGGTGACTATATATATACATGCCAAATTTCATCTAAATCGGACCAATGGGGTAGGCTGTGGCACTGTACACATCCAGACACACACACACACACGGACGGACAGACATCACGTCAAAACCCACTTTTTTGGATTCAGGGGACCCCAAAACGGATATATCCACCCTCAACTCAAATTCGAAAATTTTGACGAAAACAATATTTTCTCCATATACTATGTATAAGGGGAGAAAGTAATAAAAAAATTGATTTTGCAGCACATATTATTAGACTTGACTGTATGAAAATATATCAATGTTTTATTAATATTCTTAATATTCTCCAATAAAAACGAGATATAAATGGTTACCTTTCCCCATAGCACTAACATTGGGGTTCCAAAAGACAACCCACGTGTTTACCAATTTCGATATCTCGGCAACCGATTGAAATAAAACTAAGATTCAAAATACACAATTAATTGTTAATGACTTTATTCAAATACTAGCAGTAAGCCTGTCCTTTGTACGGCTTGTAGGATTCAGTTTAAAGAAGAAAGATCATCATACCAATATGAAAATCTGAAAATCATCTCATCTGAAAATCATCTGTAAATCTGAAATCATCAACAAATCAATACAAAGAAAATAAATCAATACCCCGCCTTATTATTTAGCATTACTTTACAAAAAAATAGATTAGAATATTTATACCATTATTATGTTATACGTTAAAATAACTTTTTAATGTAGTATGATTTCGAAACGGGTTTAAAATCAATCTCTATATATAAAATTGAATGTATGTCTGTATGCATGTCCTTTATGCGTTGCCAAACTACTCATCCGATTGCCATAATATTTTAGGAAGTTGCCCTATATGTGTCCAGGAAGGTTTTAGTGAAAAAATATTTTCCAAAACCCCATAAGTTTCCATTTTATGGCGTTTTAAATTTCTAATGTTAACCTTATGGAGAGTAAGTTTGTTTACAAATTGTCTACAATGAAAACATTTCATTTCTTAGCTACAGCTGATTGGTTTACTTTCCATTAGCAATGTGCTTTGCTATCCAATGCCATCTGAATCATTCATTAATGTTAAACTATGAAGTAAATGTGTACTGTAAAAAATGAACAGCTTTATTCACCACGTTAATAGTTAACGGTTTTGGGGGATTATGTATTTATATTTTTATTTTCTATCTGATTAAAGTCACGTGTTTATATGGTAATTACAATGTTTATATTATTACGTTTATTATAATAATCAGCTGTTGTATATCTTTCCTATAAAAGCCGTATTACAGTTAGGTTTCGTTTGGGTTTGGATTGGATTTGAAAATTGTGAATTAATCCACTCAGATTTATTTGTTTTCTGGGAATGATATTAATATGTTTTATCGTTTCAGTATTGTTATTCACTATGCAGCGACCCAGAATATATAACCTTTCACAATGAAGCCGTATTGCTATTCGACTTCAGAACATGGCCAATCTTAAAGTTAACATGTGTTTACTGTGAGGCGTTACGAAGTTTGCCGGGTCAGCTAGTGACCAATATAAACTAACTAATATGACATCTAATTTGACTAATCATCTAATGACATCTAATGACTAATTTGACAGCTGTTTGTTTTTATTTCTATTAAATGTTTAAACTACAAAGACAGCTGATTATTAGCAGTAGGTTATTTATTTAAAATTGGATCAAAATTCGAGTAATATCGCGTAAAAGTGGGTTTTTAAATGCTCGTTATTTACTTTTCAAGGGGCAGTGGGCGATTTCAAGCATTTATAAACATTCTCTGGAATATATAGAATACATGAAATAAGTTTCATTGTAATTAGATCACCCGTTTTTTTCGGAGAAGACGGCGTAAAATGCCTCCTGGAGCATCACAGACAAACAGACAAAAATTGAGATAAGACTGGTTTCGGCTTCTCTAAAGGCCATGCCACACCGAGATCCGCCACTACCGCCGCGGGAGTACCGCACGCGGACGTTTTACCTCGAGCCAGTCCACACCAAAATTACCGCTACCGCGCGGTAGCGGTAGTTTTTTGGTGGTGGGGGGTATCCAGCTCTCTGCTATCACTTTGAATATCAATCACTAGTGATTAAAATGTCGTCCGATGTACCTTGGTTGAACCACGACTTGGTGAAAAATAGTGTTCCGTGGGTGGGCGACTCGAGTAGTGACGAGGAATACTCTTAAACTCGGTGGCTTGAAAGAGGTCCAAGTGGGTTCACCCCATAAATGAAAAGAAAGAGACGGATGAGGAGTTCCATTACATTGTGGCAGATTTGGAACTGGATGAAGAAAGGTTCAAGCCTACTTCAGGCTAAACCCAAAACAGTTTAGTGAAGTGTTGTCACTAGTTGGAGAACATATTAAGAAAAATGATAAAAACTACAGGAAATCAATAACCGCAAAGGAGAGATTGGCTGTTTGCTTATAGGGCAATAGAGTCAGAAACTTCTTTGCGCATGCGCAAGACCAAACGCCCGCAGCGGTAGTCTGAAAAATTCGCTCAGCAAGCGGTACTGGCGGACACTACCGCACGCCCGCGGGCGCGCGGTACTCGGTGTGGCTTGGCCCATTTGATAACATGGTGAGCGAATTTTAAAAGTTCGCGTCCGCCGCGGTAGCGAGCTCGGTGTGGCATGGCCTTAACGCACGATAAGTAAGAATTACCTTGTGACCGAGCTTTGCTCGGATAGAATAAAACATGTATTTTACAAGTTAATTCGCAAAATTAAAACTAATTTACTGCTCAATGAAAACATTTATGTGGTTTAAATAAAACCGTTTTCATACCCCTTAATTAATATGGCATAAATACTGAATAAAAATTTAGCCCTCGGGTGGGGATCGATCATGCGACCTTGCGTACGTGAGATCTGAGCGCTATTACCTGAGCTACGGCGTCGGCCAAGTTCTCGTCGTCGTTTAAGAGTTTTTTGCCAACCTCAATTGTTTTAGCTAATCTTATACTGACTTTAAATGTCCATACAGTTTGTTATTATTATCCTGTGATCAACTGTCTTTGCTAGAAATGGAATGAGGATTGAAAAGCAAAAAAGAAATTTAATTTACACCAGTTAATTGGTTTGTTACAGTGGCTTCAAGCGATAGAATGAATACGTTTTCTTTCAAAACACAAAAGATTTTGGAAATAATTTTCTCTGCTTTTATTTCGCACAGTTATTTTACCCTTTAGTTTTTACAAATTGTTTAGTAGTTTGATAATTTTTCATTTATTACATACATAAAATAAATATTAATGCAAAACCTCTATTCACATATTGTTTGCTACCATCTTCAATCAACAACTGTCAAACGGTTATAAACAGCTGTTTTGGTTTGTATTGTTTACATTTGATTCTCCATAAGAGTAATGTTAAATTTTTAGATTTTAACCTAATATTACAAGAAAATACGAATTTTCCTCGACATTAGACCTATCTAGAACTTATTTTCTACACGGAAATTAGTTATTTCCAAAATTTGAAGAAATTCCTTAGTGTCATTTTCGAGATCCGTGTGCAAATATACATAGATACATACATATATATATACAAACCTTGCTCGTATTATAGTATTGGATAACTAAAAAATTAATAATTCTAAGCAATGTACAGACAAAACTCAAATTTTATTTATATAGATTATCACATGTTCCTAGTTGAATTATTACGTACTATGTACTGGATTTCAATATACTGTAACAGTTCATAGAAACATATTTCATGTAAAGTATGGAATGTATTTCCTGCGAAGCAACACTAGGGATCACTGAGATCGAATCTATTAATCGAAATCTAAGAGAATTAAGACAAAAATAAACCATACAATCTTTCTATTGCACCGGAAATTGAGATAAAAGGTCACGCACAAACTGGGGTCATTTAGGGTCATTGCATTATCGCTGTTATCATTATCAGTGAGATTAACCCTTCCTTTCCCCCACCCATTACAACAAACCTGTGTGTTATTCGTATCACGGTTTCATTGACTGGTTTTTACTTGAATGACCAAAGTCTGCTGCCTTGGTTTAATATTGAGATTTTCTGCTTTATTGATTTTGAGTTTATATGAACAGGCTTTAGTGGGTAGCAGCAAATGTTTATGCAATTATTTAAAATGCACTGCGCGGTGATAATTTTACAGTTATGGATAATCACGCTCAGCTAACACTAACTTCTTAATTACAAATATATTTCCGTTTTAATAGTTCCAAATAAACCAGAAAACGGTATATTGTAACGTTTCACAATTTTAACTGTACCTTACATTAGAATATAGGATTGCACATTTTTGATCCTTCTTCAAATGTTTAAGGTCCAAAATATCAATGAACTTCTAAACGCTTTTACAAATTTAAAACTATAAATACTAGCCATAATTTTAAAAAACACCAATTTGTCAAGAGTTGAGTGAGCAAACATAATAGAAGGTTATTCGGTAGAAGCGATCAGTTGTAACATTGCGCCCTGAGTTACTTATAGGGCCTACTAACCGCTTAACTACTGAAATAGTGTCACTACTTTCACCTTCTTTTTTGCCACTGTAAATTTCTATATTTATTAGTTCTGTTTACAAACTGTCCCTAAAATACGTATGAGTATCCCATATTTCCCAGGTTTTCTTTCATAAACACCTTGAATGGACATCGGCCCCTAAGTAGAGAAGGAATTTCGTCTATAACAACGTTTTCTGAAGGTGAGTAGGCCTAGTGTTTCATAAGGGTTTTATTGACTGCCTCAAATATTTCTCGTAAAGTAGCATACTTATATTCTTGCCGCTTTGTCTGCCTTGTTTGTTTGTCATCAAATATTATTATGCTTAGAAGAGTCTGAAATCTGTTTCGACTCATACCAGCTACATAAGCGGGTCGGCCAAAATGCTGTGACCTTCAATCAGTAGTACTCAGAGCATGATCGTTGCTTGCGCCTGATAATATCAATATACAGTACCAATAAAGCACAGCATTTCGTGATCATTAGTAGGCTCAATATTTTTCCTATCCGATTCCTCGTTTACTACCTCGTCGTTAAATAACATTTTGAACGATTCCATTACTGTACATCTTCCTAAAGGTTTTAGACCAGGGTTTTCTCGCAACATGTTTTGCATCCTTCTTCTAGTTGGTGGAGAAGGGTAGGCTAAATACTCACGTGATTCTTTGCCATATTCTGCTATATATTTTAAAAATAAGAATAAGAATACGTTTATTTCCTTTTTACATACATATAACATAAAGTTTCAGATGCATTATCACAATAAAAAGAACTTAAAATGCAATACAATAGTTATAAAAGATAATACAAGTTTGGCCTTTAAAACGTTACAGACTACAATTTCACTATGCCGCAACCCAAAATATCTTCATACCTTTCACAACGAAGCCCTAATGCTATTCGACTTCAGAACATGGCCAATCTTAAAGTTAACGAGTATTTACTGTTCGGCGTTACAAAGTTCGCCGGGTCAGCTAGTTTAGAAATCAAGACGATCGGATATCAAATCATTGTCTTTGGTTTGAATAAAACAAAATTATGTATATCAGTATTTTGCACTCCGTAGTTTTTATAAAGAATTTGCCAAAGAGATGAGGCTATCACAGTATTTTTACTGCAGTAGGACTTGATGATGGTCAAGATGGTCAGACTTTAATCGGGCAGATAGTGATAATTAATTGTCCCTAATTTGATTTTTTTTATTTTGTGATCATTTTGATTTTGGTCCCTTTAGACCGAAAATAATACCTAGTTGTTCAAATGTATAGAATAATATATATATATATATATATATAATATAAATCTGTGCGCGCACGCGTTTGTATAGTATTGTAATATATAATAGTAGTCAAAAGTAATATCTCACTTATTATTTGAAATATAGTGGTAAACCTAGATTTACCACAATAGGTTGAAAAGTCATTCCTTTTGTCTTCGTGCCAGTAAATCTACTTACTCTTTTTCCATCTTATTTCAATAGAGAATAAGTAAAATTATATAATTTTCTTATGTGGCCATAGGCTCTAATCTATGATCACGATCAGTTTGAATGATAACAGTTTATTTTTTATAAACCAATGGAAATTTACTTTTTTGCATGTGTGCTGCAACGGGGGCATTTACATTAGTGTTTGAATTTGTATTTTATTAAATTACTTGTTCAATTTTGACAGCTCTGAACAACTTTCTTCCTTCCGTTTAGTTTTGTACTGCATTGCTTTGGTTAATTTTGCTGCGATGTAGGTCTCTAATTGCCTGAGAATTACATTACATTACATTCAAACGGTTTTATAATAATAATAATATACAATAATAATATGATGTGATCAGATTGTAGATCCCAAAACAAGTCTAGTGTTTTACCGACGTTTAGGCATACAAGTGATAGACAAATATTGTACAATCATCTCACAAGCTACATAAACTCTCCTTTAGTTCAAGTTTTTGAAGTTCAAAGTATTCAAACCCCTTCCCATTTTTCAGTCCATCCCACTCACAACCTGTCCATCAGCTATAAATCTTATCTCCATGCGTGAAGAGGATAAGATAACAAGACAAGGAAGTTAAATAAGAAGGAGGCTCTCCCTGAGTCAAGAATAGACAAATGCCAGCGACGCTAAAACATCCCAGATGGCTTGAATAGCCCCAATTCACGGGCTATTAGAGAAGTTGTTCAAACCCATAACAAAATTAAAAATCTCGTTTGAATAAAACAGCGCGTGTCCTTGGTAGTAGGGGCGGCTATGCCACACAGTCCCAATTATTACCTAATACCAAGATGAACGTGTTCCCTTGTCGTTGGGGGCGGCTATGCCACACAGTCCCAATTATTAACAAATACCAAGATGAACGTGTTCCCTGGTCTTTGGGGGCGGCTATGCCACACAGTCCCAATTATTAACAAATACCAAGATGAACGTGTTCCCTGGTCGTTGGGGGCGGCTATGCCACACAGTCCCAATTATTAACTAATACCAAGATGAACGTGTTCCCTGGTCGTTGGGGGCGGCTATGCCACACAGTCCCAATTATTAACAAATACCAAGATGAACGTGTTCCCTGGTCGTTGGGGGCGGCTATGCCACACAGTCCTAATTATTAACTAATACCAAGATGAACGTGTTCCCTGGTCGTTGGGGGCGGCTATGCCACACAGTCCCAATTATTAACAAATACCAAGATGAACGGGTTCCCTGGTCGTTGGGGGCGGCTATGCCACACAGTCCCAATTATTAACAAATACCAAGATGAACGTGTTCCCTGGTCGTTGGGGGCGGCTATGCCACACAGTCCCAATTATTAACTAATACCAAGATGAACGTGTTCCCTGGTCGTTGGGGGCGGCTATGCCACACAGTCCCAATTATTAACAAATACCAAGATGAACGGGTTCCCTGGTCGTTGGGGGCGGCTATGCCACACAGTCCCAATTATTAACAAATACCAAGATGAACTTGTTCCCTTGTCGTTGGGGGCGGCTATGCCACACAGTCCCAATTATTAACAAATACCAAGATGAACGGGTTCCCTGGTCGTTGGGGGCGGCTATGCCACACAGTCCCAATTATTAACAAATACCAAGATGAACGTGTTCCCTGGTCGTTGGGGGCGGCTATGCCACACAGTCCCAATTATTAACAAATACCAAGATGAACGTGTTCCCTGGTCGTTGGGGGCGGCTATGCCACACAGTCCCAATTATTAACTAATACCAAGATGAACGTGTTCCCTGGTCGTTGGGGGCGGCTATGCCACACAGTCCCAATTATTAACTAATACCAAGATGAACGTGTTCCCTTGTCGTTGGGGGCGGCTATGCGACACAGTCCCAATTATTAACTAATACCAAGATGAACGTGTTCCCTTGTCGTTGGGGGCGGCTATGCCACACAGTCCCAATTATTAACAAATACCAAGATGAACGTGTTCCCTGGTCGTTGGGGGCGGCTATGCCACACAGTCCCAATTATTAACAAATACCAAGATGAACGTGTTCCCTGGTCGTTGGGGGCGGCTATGCCACACAGTCCCAATTATTAACAAATACCAAGATGAACGTGTTCCCTTGTCGTTGGGGGCGGCTATGCCACACAGTCCCAATTATTAACAAATACCAAGATGAACGTGTTCCCTTGTCGTTGGGGGCGGCTATGCCACACAGTCCCAATTATTAACAAATACCAAGATGAACGTGTTCCCTTGTCGTTGGGGGCGGCTATGCCACACAGTCCCAATTATTAACAAATACCAAGATGAACGTGTTCCCTTGTCGTTGGGGGCGGCTATGCCACACAGTCCCAATTATTAACAAATACCAAGATGAACGTGTTCCCTTGTCGTTGGGGGCGGCTATGCCACACAGTCCCAATTATTAACAAATACCAAGATGAACGTGTTCCCTTGTCGTTGGGGGCGGCTATGCCACACAGTCCCAATTATTAACAAATACCAAGATGAACGTGTTCCCTTGTCGTTGGGGGCGGCTATGCCACACAGTCCCAATTATTAACAAATACCAAGATGAACGTGTTCCCTGGTCGTTGGGGGCGGCTATGCCACACAGTCCCAATTATTAACAAATACCAAGATGAACGTGTTCCCTTGTCGTTGGGGGCGGCTATGCCACACAGTCCCAATTATTAACAAATACCAAGATGAACGTGTTCCCTTGTCGTTGGGGGCGGCTATGCCACACAGTCCCAATTATTAACAAATACCAAGATGAACGTGTTCCCTGGTCGTTGGGGGCGGCTATGCCACACAGTCCCAATTATTAACAAATACCAAGATGAACGTGTTCCCTGGTCGTTGGGGGCGGCTATGCCACACAGTCCCAATTATTAACAAATACCAAGATGAACGTGTTCCCTGGTCGTTGGGGGCGGCTATGCCACACAGTCCCAATTATTAACAAATACCAAGATGAACGGGTTCCCTGGTCGTTGGGGGCGGCTATGCTACACAGTCCCAATTATTAACAAATACCAAGATGAACGTGTTCCCTGTCGTTGGGGGCGGCTATGCTACACAGTCCCAATTATTAACAAATACCAAGATGAACGTGTTTCCTGGTCGTTGAGGTCGGCTGTGCAACACAGTCCCAATTATTAACAAATACCAAGATGAACGTGTTCCCTGGTCGTTGGGGGCGGCTATGCCACACAGTCCCAATTATTAACAAATACCAAGATGAACGTGTTCCCTGGTCGTTGGGGGCGGCTATGCCACACAGTCCCAATTATTAACAAATACCAAGATGAACGTGTTCCCTGGTCGTTGGGGGCGGCTATGCCACACAGTCCCAATTATTAACAAATACCAAGATGAACGTGTTCCCTGGTCGTTGGGGGCGGCTATGCCACACAGTCCCAATTATTAACAAATACCAAGATGAACGTGTTCCCTGGTCGTTGGGGGCGGCTATGCCACACAGTCCCAATTATTAACAAATACCAAGATGAACGTGTTCCCTGGTCGTTGGGGGCGGCTATGCCACACAGTCCCAATTATTAACAAATACCAAGATGAACGTGTTTCCTGGTCGTTGAGGTCGGCTATGCCACACAGTCCCAATTATTAACTAATACCAAGATGAACGTGTTCCCTGGTCGTTGGGGGCGGCTATGCCACACAGTCCCAATTATTAACTAATACCAAGATGAACGTGTTCCCTTGTCGTTGGGGGCGGCTATGCCACACAGTCCCAATTATTAACAAATACCAAGATGAACGGGTTCCCTGGTCGTTGGGGGCGGCTATGCCACACAGTCCCAATTATTAACAAATACCAAGATGAACGTGTTCCCTGGTCGTTGGGGGCGGCTATGCCACACAGTCCCAATTATTAACAAATACCAAGATGAACGTGTTCCCTGGTCGTTGGGGGCGGCTATGCCACACAGTCCCAATTATTAACAAATACCAAGATGAACGTGTTCCCTTGTCGTTGGGGGCGGCTATGCCACACAGTCCCAATTATTAACAAATACCAAGATGAACGTGTTCCCTTGTCGTTGGGGGCGGCTATGCCACACAGTCCCAATTATTAACAAATACCAAGATGAACGTGTTCCCTGGTCGTTGGGGGCGGCTATGCCACACAGTCCCAATTATTAACAAATACCAAGATGAACGTGTTCCCTGGTCGTTGGGGGCGGCTATGCCACACAGTCCCAATTATTAACAAATACCAAGATGAACGTGTTCCCTGGTCGTTGGGGGCGGCTATGCCACACAGTCCCCTTATTACAGTCCCAATTATTAACAAATACCAAGATGAACGTGTTCCCTTGGTCGTTGGGGGCGGCTATGCCACACAGTCCCAATTATTAACAAATACCAAGATGAACGTGTTCCCTGGTCGTTGGGGGCGGCTATGCCACACAGTCCCAATTATTAACAAATACCAAGATGAACGTGTTCCCTGGTCGTTGGGGGCGGCTATGCCACACAGTCCCAATTATTAACAAATACCAAGATGAACGTGTTCCCTGGTCGTTGGGGGCGGCTATGCCACACAGTCCCAATTATTAACAAATACCAAGATGAACGTGTTCCCTTGTCGTTGGGGGCGGCTATGCCACACAGTCCCAATTATTAACAAATACCAAGATGAACGTGTTCCCTGGTCGTTGGGGGCGGCTATGCCACACAGTCCCAATTATTAACAAATACCAAGATGAACGTGTTCCCTGGTCGTTGGGGGCGGCTATGCCACACAGTCCCAATTATTAACAAATACCAAGATGAACGTGTTCCCTGGTCGTTGGGGGCGGCTATGCCACACAGTCCCAATTATTAACAAATACCAAGATGAACGTGTTCCCTGGTCGTTGGGGGCGGCTATGCCACACAGTCCCAATTATTAACAAATACCAAGATGAACGTGTTCCCTGGTCGTTGGGGGCGGCTATGCCACACAGTCCCAATTATTAACAAATACCAAGATGAACGTGTTCCCTGGTCGTTGGGGGCGGCTATGCCACACAGTCCCAATTATTAACAAATACCAAGATGAACGTGTTCCCTGGTCGTTGGGGGCGGCTATGCCACACAGTCCCAATTATTAACAAATACCAAGATGAACGTGTTCCCTGGTCGTTGGGGGCGGCTATGCCACACAGTCCCAATTATTAACAAATACCAAGATGAACGTGTTCCCTGGTCGTTGGGGGCGGCTATGCCACACAGTCCCAATTATTAACAAATACCAAGATGAACGTGTTCCCTGGTCGTTGGGGGCGGCTATGCAACACAGTCCCAATTATTAACAAATACCAAGATGAACGTGTTCCCTTGTCGTTGGGGGCGGCTATGCCACACAGTCCCAATTATTAACAAATACCAAGATGAACGGGTTCCCTTGTCGTTGGGGCGGCTATGCCACACAGTCCCAATTATTAACAAATACCAAGATGAACTGAACGTGTTTCCCTTGTCGTTGGGGGCGGCTAAGCCAACACCGTCCCCGAAATTATTAACTAATTACCAAGATTGAACTGAGTTCCCCTGGTCCGTTGGGGTCGGCTATGCAAGCCACACAGTCCCAATTATTAACATAATACCAAGATGAACGTGTTTCCCTGGATCCGATGGGGAGGCGCTAAGCCTCACAGTCCCAATTATTAACGAAATACCAAGATTAACGTGTTCCCTGTCGTTGGGGGCGGCTACTCCACACAGTCGCCAATAATTAACTGGTCGTTGGGGGCGGCTATGCGACACAGTCCCAATTATTAACAAATACCAAGATGAACGTGTTTCCTGGTCGTTGAGGTCGGCTATGCCACACAGTCCCAATTATTAACAAATACCAAGATGAACGTGTTCCCATTGTCGTTGGGGCGGCTAATGCCACACAGTCCCCAATAAATAAACAAATACCAAGATGACGATGTTTCCTGGTCGTTGGGGGCGGCTGACACAGTCCTAATTATTAAAAAAATACAATCTAACGTGTTCCCATCCCATTTATCGTTGGGGCGGCTATGAACGTGTTCCCTTGGTCGTTGGGGGCGGCTATGCCACACAGTCCCAATTATTAACAAATACCAAGATGAACGTGTTCCCTGGTCGTTGGGGGCGGCTATGCCATTTAAGAAGATTAAATGTTTAAATTTATTATACATCATCAGTACTACCTTTTTGGATTAATAGGAACAAATTTCTGCCCCTGGTCTGTACAGCCCATGAAAAAATTTTTTGTATTTTCTTCCCTGTGGGAAGTAGGTTAGATAATGGATATTTCTAAAGGGAATGGTCTTGTTCAATAACAGCTGTACAATACAAAACTCTAGTTTCTAGAAACTGTTACATGTTTTGTCTTAAAAATAGTCATAATAGTCTTAAAATATGATTGATTTTACAAATTTAAGTGATAGTGATCATCTAGAGAAACAATTGTTGTTCTATATCTTCCGAAAAACAAACATACAACACATATAAAACATACTAGGATGTGATTGTTCTATTGAGGCGCCACCAGCACGACCTTTGACCCGGCACATGTATGCTTTATAGACTTCCATGTACAGTGGGCGCCATGAAGCATCTGACGTTTACAGCAGGGTTGTGTCACAGTGTACTGGGAAGTGATTGATCTATTGAGGCGCCACCAGCACGACCTTTGACCCGGCACATGTATGCTTTATGGACTTCCATGTACAGTGGGCGCCATGAAGCATCTGACGTTTTTTTTTTTATTTTCTTGATCTATTATATTTAATTATTTTATTATTTTTTTTTTTGGTCTATTTATTTGAATGTTATATTTTTGATAATCTTATATATATATGTAACTTATGTACAGTAATATTTTTTTAGTGTATAATTTTTATTGTTCACAGTTTATAATCTGTTTTATTATGTTAAAACAGTACTAAAATAAAGATAAAATTTTAACTTTTTTATGGTAGTAATTTTTAATGAAAATATTTTTTATATGCTAATTGTGTCATTATGATTTTTATTTGTTTTTTTTTTTATTTAAATGATTTTATGTTTTTTTATTTTATTTTTTTTTTTTTTTGTTTTTATGCTTTATGGACTTTGACATTTTATGAATTTTTTACAGCAAGTTTACTGGGAAGTGATTGATCTATTGAGGCGCCACCAGCACGACCTTTTGTATTTTTTTCTTTTTTTATGTTATTCATCTTTGTTCTTATTTGTTTTTATTATTCAATTTTTTTTTTTGGAATTTTTTTTTTTGTATTTTTTCTATTAGTCTTTAATATTGTTTTTTTTTTTTTTATTTTTGTGTTTTTTTTTTTTTGTAATGTATGCATAATTTTTATTCATGATTCCATGAAGTTTATTTTATCTATTTATTTGTGTCTTTGAAGTTTTTTTGTTCTATGATTTTTTCTATTGATGTATCAGTGTAATGGAGTGACTCTATGAATGATTTTTTTTCCATGTATGATGACGTTTATTAGGGTTGTGACGAATTCATTGTATGCTATTGAGGCGCACATATTTGAGCTGCAACAAACATTTTACTACAGCAGGATTGTGTCACAGTGTATGGGAAGTGAATTGTTCTATTGATGCGCCACAGCACGACCTTTGACCCGGCACAGTATGCTTTATGACTTCCCTGTACAGTGGGGCGCTATCAGCATCCGACGTTTATATAGCAGGGTTGATGTCCACAGTGTACATGTGGAAGTGATTGTTCTATTGTAGGCGCCACCCATGAAGCATCTGACGTTTATAACAGGATTGTGTCACAGTGTACTGGGAAGTGATTGTTCTATTGATGCGCCACCAGCACGACCTTTGACCCAGTACATGTGTGCTTTATGGAATTCCATGTACAGTGGGGCGCTATCAAGCATCCGACGTTTATAGCAGGATTGTGTCACAGTGTACTGGGAAGTGATTGTTCTATTGATGCGCCACCAGCACGACCTTTGACCCAGTACATGTGTGCTTTATGGAATTCCATGTACAGTGGGGCGCTATCAAGCATCTGACGTTTACAGCAGGGTTGTGTCACAGTGTACTGGGAAGTGATTGATCTATTGAGGCGCCACCAGCACGACCTTTGACCCGGCACATGTATGCTTTATGGACTTCCATGTACAGTGGGCGCCATGAAGCATCTGACGTTTACAGCAGGGTTGTGTCACAGTGTACTGGGAAGTGATTGGTCTATTGTGGCGCCACCAGCACGACCTTTGACCCGGCACGTGGGTGCTTTAAGGTTTCCCTTCTGCAGTGTGGCGCCATCACGCATCCGACGTTTAGCCACTCTAATGCTTTGGTAACTCCTCTTGAATACCAAGCCGACCCGATTTTAACTTTAAAAGTATGTTTCACGGAAGTATGCAGCATATATGGAATATATCGATTAAATATTGCTAATATATATGTGTGTGTGTGTGTGTGTGTGTGTGTGTGTGTGTGTGTGTGTGTGTGTGTGTGTGTGCGTGCGTGTGTGTGTGTGTGTGCCTATCAGAACTTTTCAATTACAGTACTCTAGTCATTACCACGAGTATAATTCCTGCTAATAATAATAATGTTTTAATGACTAGAGTACTGTAAATGCAAAGTTCTGATAGGCACATTTTATGGTTGATAACGAACGAAAGATCAATAACAGAGAATACAAACTATTTCAACCCGTGAGCTCAACTGCATAGTCAATAACCACTTCGTCGCTGAACCGTTATTACTTTCACCGGCGTTATAATAATTATGACGAAAGATAGAAGATAACTATAAATTTAAAAAATGTTAAAATTAGTAAAATTAGTTTTTATTTTGACTTATTGACAGTAATTAAAAATTCCCTGTTCAAGGTTGGTGGATGTAGACTACAGGAGCTTTAGAATCTACATTGACAGTAGATTAAATTAAGTTCATTCATTCAATTTTCAGACCAAAATTTGAATTACTATATAATTAAAATAATATGTTTTCCCTGATCTATGTGAGACGGACATTCCTGAGCTTTGTGAGTCACGGCTCAGGCTCACGCACTCACGCCCTTCCGGCGTTCCCACTTCAGTAAAATATCCCCGACAAGGTTGACTTTGTCCCAACGGCAATAACACGGCCCCTAGAGGCCCCGGTGGTGAAGGGGGGAGACAAGCGTGAAGAATACGTTTCCATCCTAAACCTCCATCCTGAAAGTCCTCTTCTTTATAACCTTACGTATAATAATTAATTTTATTAAACTTATAGCAGTTGAAAGAAAAAAGACCCTGTCGTAGCAAACCTGCGAACTCAGCGAATTTACAAATCAATAATATAATAAAAATACCTACCTGGGTAGGTTGCCATTTCAATAATAATATATGACGGGTTTTACATCTGTCCCTAAATATGAGTTTTGTCTATTCTCCATAAACTTTCAGCGTTCCTCACAGCAGCAAACCTGCATACTCTTTCCCATGTTAATCTTATGGACAGTAGGCAAATAATACTCATATTTATTTACAGATAATGATAAAACTTGTCATATATTATTATTATTATGTTATTGATTTGGAAATTCGCTGAGTACGCAGATCTGCTGCGACGGGGGTATTTATCAATCATACAATCACACTATTCAGGAGTGCCAACCCAACAGACGGGCATCATGGCCATTGTTGTTTGCGCACAAATGGCGGCCAGTTAAAATTTTAAAATCTAAATATCTTGGAACACATTTGATACCAAGCGCCGTTGCCACTCGCACACATGTCTAGCATATAAGTGACAAGTGTGACAGCGACAGCATGGCACCTGCGTGCACACCCCTCCCCCTCCCACTTCCTCTACATCCCCTCTCTCACACGCAATAACATCACTGACCCTCTCCGTCGGCGAACGCCGGAACTAACTCGCCTATTGAACTGGGACTTGGTCAGGTGTGCATTTGACAAAGAAGTCACGTTTAATTTTCTCCACCGAAATTGAATGTTCTATTCATATTAAAACAACATCGTGATACCTCTTTAAAATCAATGACTGCTATTATAGTTAACCTGCATTCACGAATCTATGAAAAACAGATTTATGGCATTAAAAAAAAGAAAATATAGCTCAATAACCTTTGCTTCATAGGGCAACAAGACTGATTCAATGGAACTCAGAACCCCCACATCATTATTGTAGTTCATAGCAGACCTAATATATACCATAGAAGATTGTTTTACCACCTAAGCTTTACCACTAGAAGATTGGTGTAAAATGGTTCCAAAAAATAATCTTTTAGGTTTCATAAACTTGTATGTACCCTCTATAGCTGAAGTTCACTAATTTGAGGTACTGGAGTTCTGTTCAGAACCATCTGATTTATTGTGTGCCCCAAGGATCCACTCTTGGCCCATCCTTTTTCTTAAAACAATGCCGGTGACCTTGTTTCCTAACAATAGTCATTGACATTGTGGCAGCGACATTAGTACGCCATGATTGTGGGACCCCCGAAGTCATGATAACCTATTCTGTAAAAGTAAGTTGGAAATTGTATTTCAAATAAAAATATCTAGTATATTATGCATGACTGTCTAGCTGTGAGAACTTTTAGAAATTTAAATGGCCCTTTTTACGGGTTTCTTGTTCCTCTTGTTTACACAGGCCTACGAAGGCCATATGTTTAGGTCAACCGGAGCGGTAATTTACTCATAATTTGCAATATTTTCAGTTGTGACGGTGGTGTGTTGTAGAAATTGGTGGTTTCTCCATGGTTGCTCAACGGATTGATAACATCGGGGAAAACTGGGTAAAATTGGTTTGGAGGGGCTCCATGTTCCTCCTTGATGATTTCCAAATTTCAAACTCCGCGTCTTATCTTTACGGTGGTTCTACGATGGCCAACGATGATCCGTTCTAGCCCGGCTTTGTTGTAGCTCTTTACACCCAATTTAATTTTTGAGAACATGGTAGTTTCTTTTTAAAATTTTCCATTATTTTTAAGGTGAAAATGACAAATCATCCGTCTTTTTTAATAAATTTTACAATGCAAAAGCAATGATCAAGGGTATAATTTAACGTACTATAACAAAATTGTAATGGTTAATGTATTATTAAAACACCGTAGAGACAAAGTAAAATCTTAGGCCCAACAGTTGTAGGCCCGCGCGTCCACGCGAGAGCGGAGAGCGATCCGCAGCATCAATCAGGGCCCAATTGTGCTGATAGCACTTGAATGACGTTCTACCATAGTACTCTATTAAGATGTATTAATAGAGTTATATTATGTGATCTACTCATCTACGGCTTTGAGGGTGGCAGCGTTTCAGCTCAGCCTGACCGTGTGAGTAAAATCATAACGTTCGTCATCAATACATTTAATATACTTTTGTTGAATTTGTGGATTCACCAACATCTATTCATAGTTGTCTATTTTATTGAGAAATACATTCATTGTTAAAAAGTGACGTATAAGAGAGGAAACATAATTAATAGATCATCTGTTTTTTATTCTTTCTTGGTAATCAATTAGTTTCAACAATTAACAACTATACGGAGAACATACATAATCTCCGTGTCACGGTTCTGTGTACAACATGGTATTAGTTCATATTTTATTATTAGTTTAAAATGAAAGTATCCAACTGATTAATAAAAGCGCTTTTCACATCATACGATATAATGAGAATATTATAAATATCCAATCAAATTTTAAAAGTTAATTACATTAAGGGCTATACATACAAACAGTTTACGGGTGAAGGCATCGGCCAGAGTCACAAAACAAAATCCAATCAGCTAAACCACACAAACACAGGGGACGTTTTATAGTTCGGGGTAGCGGGAAGCTGACAGAGGGAATGTGAACCCTGGACAATACTGTACAGCTCAGGGTTCTGAATAATAAGTACGTACGGAGATGTCATTGACACACAATGCCCAACACAAGGCAAAGCTGGGTGTGTAGTGGTTATATTACCCGCCTTCAAAAATGAAGGTTGCCGGATCAAATCCTGCAAGGGTGTAATCTGGACCCAGTCACCTTTTGTCATTGGGCTTAGGTATACCTAGACCAGGGTTTGGACCGTTCCCCATAAAAACGTTAAAAAATGCATCTGGCATAAAAATACACAAAATAAAAATAAAATAAAGCCAGACCTATACGACGAAATTTAGCTGTAGCCAAGAAACTTGAGAAAAATAACTACTGCAGTACCGACGTTAAACCTTGAGCATAATTCGCAAGGATAATCTTAAGGAAATGTACATATAATTGACATGTAAAATTAGGAAAAATATCAAGAAAGTGATTGAAACAACTCAAGAAATCCTTTTACTATGTTACCTTTTTAGTTTCGTTATTTTTCAGAGACGAGAGACAAAATAACATATAACTTTCATAATTTTCTAATTATTATGTATAAATCTAACCAATGAATAGCTGAATCTTGGGTTGTTTTATTATAATAACTTATTAAAGTGTTTACAGCATGTTTAGAGGTTAGTTATGGGATACTAGAATTATTAAAAATCGTCACCCAGTGACGTGGGCCCATCGGAAATTCCTATACGTCACATGCGCTTCTAGGAAAGCCTCGGAGCGGCACGAAGCAACAGGCGGCGTCGTTGTCGTCTCCATAGGAACGCGAGAAATGTAACTTATTTGTGCACAATTTAATAAGAGAGCGCCACCGTACGGCGTCGAGACGGCGCCGCGGCGCTCCCCCGCCTGGACAGATCGATGCCTGAACAGTAAACAGTTGCCCATGACTCAGGAGCGCGAGCATGAACATGTGGGCAGCGGGGCGCCGTGGATGGAACGTTGCGTACTGCATGCCAGGCCTAGCACAAAACTATGCAATTCCATACCAACAAATTGCACTGGTTGAGTTTCTTTTATAGTAAGACTTAAATAAGGATGGTAAAATGACTATATTATTGACATGATTTTTATATTACTTTACTTCGTTATAGATTTAAAACGTAAACTATTCTTGGTAGGGATCAATATACCAGTTTGAGGACGTTTCCTCCCAAATAAAACGCGTTACTTATGAAAATAACTGCAATAATTAGGTACCATTCTAACGGGTTTATCGTGTATTTGCGATTTTAACTAATGCACTTAACCAACTTTATTACAGAACGGTCGCAATTCATTTAGGCTAATGCATTTGTATAAAAACCTTATCGTTTTTTCAGTCAAAATTTGTGTCTTTAAATTTCCAAATTAATACGCGGACACACACAAACACACACACACACACACACGCACACACACACACACACACACACACACACACACACACGCACACACATACAGACTCTCACACACTCACTAACCCACATACACACAAATTCAACAACAAATTGTATTTTAGCCGATCTATAGTAAGTATTTGGTTATTATTATTTAATTCTTTTTTAAATATTTTTAGACAGAAAATATTTATAGAAATGTGAGAGACTTTATAAGCATTTTGACCAGTATTGTGACCAGTAGCTCCTCGCGTGTTAGTAGGCGTGTGCACCCCTGACATCTTGTCCAAGTTACATTAAGACAGCCACGCCCGTCTTATGTAGACAGGAATGTGGGAGACTTAGTCAGCATTATATTGTGAAAAAGTAGCTCCTCGCGTGTTAGTACGTATACCGTTATTCTTGTCAAGTTCATACAGCCACAGTCTTATGTAGACAGGAATGTGGGAGACTTAGTCAGCATATTGACCAGTATTGTGACCAGTAGCTCCTCGCGTGTTAGTAGGCGTGTTCACGCGTCTGACACAATGTCCAAGTTACATGCAGACAGCCACGCCCGTCTTATGTAGACAGGAATGTGGGAGACTTAGGGTTCACATGGGTTTATTAGTCCGAGCGTAAAACCAGTTATACTGGTTTTTTAGCCGGCTAAAAAATCGTTCACGAGCATTAGCTACGCCCAGCGCAAATTTATAATAGGAATTATGGCAGGATAAACCCGGGCTTAAACAGTTGACGGTCCAATTTTGATAAACTAAAAAAGATAAACTGTCGGGTTCACATGTCAAAGTTCTAGAAAGAGCTTGGTCTTAAAAAGAACAATGGTTTTAGACTCGGATTAACCACCAGGGTAACGGGAATCATGTCGGATTATCATTTGCTACGTTATTGTTTTTTAAAAATTAAAAATAATGTTAATCAAAAATCCTCATTAAATTTTGATTTTTGTCCTAAAATTTTTTTTTATTTTTTTTTTATTTTTTCATTACGATGAAATGCGCTAAACATACTAATTAGAAAAATTATTACCTATTTAGTATATTTATATAACGATAAATTTGCTGTAGTTAAGAATTTATTATTTTAATTTGAAAAATAAAACACATTTATTATTGAAAAACATTTTATGTGGATGGAACTCGCGGCCTATAGCTCTTACCAAATTAACCCGACGACGTTAGTCAATTGAACGATGTCGTACGTCTTTTCCATAGCCCACAAATCTTTACTGTTTAAATTAACATACCGTTATTATTAACCTGTGACAACTGATTTTTTTTTTTAAACAGAGGATTGAAAAGCAAAAGAGAGATTTAATTTACATCAATTATAAGTTTGTTACAGTGGCTTCAAGCAATACAACATAGTTTTCTATCAAAACAGGAAGATTTTTGGAAAAATCCTGCTTTTATTTGCACAGCTTTGTTATAATTGTTTTTCAAATGTTTGCCTGATAATTTTACATTTATACACAAAATAATATAGAAAAAACCTCTATTCACATATTGTTCTTTGCCAGATTCATAAAAGAAACGTTGTACAGCTGTTTGTTCATTGTTTACATACTCCCAGCATGTTATTTTTAGATTTTAAACAATATTACAAGAAAACAGAATTTGTCCTGAATATTAGTCCTATTTGAACTTATTTTCTAATCGAAAATATTTATTTAAATTTAAAAGAAATCCTTTTAGATGTAGCTTTACATTATTCTCCATGCGTAATGTTAATTTTTACATTTTATAATATTACAAGAAAAATTTTTTCTGACATTAGACATATCTAGAATTATTTTACCATGTTATTTCCAAAATTTAAAAGAAAATCTCGGCTCCCAGACATGAAATTTTATATATATATAATACCTTGCCCGTAGTATAGATTATTGTAAATGAATACGTTCACTCATAGTTTAAACAGATACCTAAGAAAAGCTCCACCAGGAATCCAAAGCATCGTAAGTTTGTGCAGAAAAGAATGGGAGAAAAACGACAAATATTAAATCTGAAATGGTACGATGGCAATAAGGGCAGGCTATCTGTTGTTAAATATTTCTATTTACTTCCCTGGGGAAAATAGGTTAGATCATGGATATGTCTCAAGGGAATGTTTTAAAAGTTATTGGCTGTTAAATGTAAAAAAATCAAATTTTTAAATTTTCAGAAAAAAAACAATAAAAGTAAAGTATAACTTGACTGGCACCATTGAAACCAGCTTAAAAAACTAAACTAATTAGTTATTTGTCTACGACTAACGGTTCCAGAGAAAAGTTAAATTTACTGTCCATGATAAACGCATTACGTTGTCTGACGTACGTTGTCCTAATGTTATTCTTATGGAGGATATTAAGAAAATCAATATCTTCCTTATTTTCCAACCGTTTTCCATAAAACTTGGTATGAAGCGCTAGGTCAAATTACCCAACCAAATCAACTCAAAAAAGCTTGGTTTGACCTGGGGGGGGTTTCCCCCATACAATTCAATCAATTAATTTAACTTTGTCTCTCTTGTTTTATTTTCAGAAATGGGATGATTATTTTTGAAACAATAAATTATTAAATGATATTTAGATAAACTTTGAAGAACATGATAGTTTTATTACAGGTTTTCTTTTTTAAATTTACTTAAGGGAGAAAGTGTGTGTCAGTCCACTGATACCGTTTATTTTATACTAAACATCCAATGAATTCAATAACTGCCCTGGTAGTTTCTATGGAAACATGTTACATATTTTTCATCTTAAAAATCACTAACGCCCCCCCCACAGAGCTAAGACATTTCCATGTCAAAAATTTAGTCAAAGAAAAAGCATACATATATGATTACTTATTTTATAATATAATTTTTGTTTGTCTATAAATAAATTACATTAATTTTATATTACACATGTGTGTGGGTTTACGCTTTTATTTATTAAAAACCCCACCCTGCAATGCCATCCCATTGTTTTGGTTTTGGTACATTTCGCGAAAGAAAAGAGTAGCCAGGAAGATATAGCGGATGTGTGGCCCTTGCCAACTTTCCCAGCGAAAATTCCCTGCCATTCCCCGCTGTTAACCCAGGACTAGCGTTGGTCTCGGCTAAGCTTGCTCTCGACCAAATGCATTTTAATCTCTATCTCGTGAACCCGTTTTTTAGTCCTGGACTAAATTTGGCCGAGACCAACGATAACCCCGGACTACGAAACCCCGAGCTCGTGAACCGGCCCTTAATCAGCATACTGACCAGTATTGTGACCAGTAGCTCCTCGCGTGTTAGTAGGCGTGTCCACGCGTCTGACATGTTGTCCAAGTTACATGAAGACAGCCACGCCCGTCTTATGTAGACAGGAATGTGGGAGACTTAGACCAGTATTGTGCTTAGGCATTACATGTTGTCAGTTACATGAAGACAGTCTTATGTGACTTAGTCATTGACCAGTATTGTGATCCTTTGTCCATACATGTTGTCCAAGTTAGTCTTATGTAGACAGGAACAGTGTGCCAGTATTGTGACCAGTAGCTACGTATCTGACATGTTGTCCAGTTACATGAAGATATGTAGACATGAGATTTAGTCACATATTGACCAGCCAGTAGCTCCTCGCGTGTTACGTGTCTACATATGTGTAGACAGGAATGTGGGAGACTTAGTCAGCATATTGACCAGTATTGTGACCAGTAGCTCCTCGGTTAGTAACATGTTGTCCAAGTTACATGCGGACAGCCACGCCCGTCTTATGTAGACAGGAATGTGGGAGACTTAGTCAGCATATTGACCAGTATTGTGACCAGTAGCATCCCGCGTGTTAGTAGGCGTGTCCACGCGTCTGACATGTTGTCCAAGTTACATGAAGACAGCCACGCCCGTCTTATGTAGACAGGAATGTGGGAGACTTAGTCAGCATATTGACCAGTATTGTGACCAGTAGCTCCTCGCGTGTTAGTAGGCGTGTCCACACGTCTGACATGTTGTCCAAGTTACATGCAGACAGCCACGCCCGTCTTATGTAGACAGGAATGTGGGAGACTTAGTCAGCATATTGACCAGTATTGTGACCAGTAGCTCCTCGCGTGAATGTTTGGACCTGACACTCGTGTGACGTTGATAGCATCAGACTGTATGTGACCTGATATGTAGCCTAGCGCAATGATAGTCATGTATTGTCAGACATACGGAATCCGGTATCGGTTTAGTATATCAGCGAGTTGTAAGATTGTCAGACATCCTACGGAATGTTTCAGCACGGATATGGTTAGTACAGAAGTTAGCTGATAGTTGATGGTACTGTTTGCATCCTACGGAATGTTTGGACTGACACGGATATCGGTTTAGCTATATGTTCAATGATAGTGGTGATGGTACTGTAGAGATTGTCAGACATCCTACGGAATGTTTCCCGGACCTGACACGGATATCGGTTTAGCCTATATCAGACGTTAACAATGATAGTGGTGATGGTACTGTAGAGATTGTCAGACATCCTACGGAATGTTTCCCGGACCTGAACATATGTTTAGCGAGACGTTACAATGATAGTGGTGATGGTACTGTAGAGATTGTCAGCTCCTACGGATGTTTGGACCTGACACGATATCGGTTTAGCCTTAGACGTTGTTGTGATGGTATGTAGAGATTGTCAGACATCCTACGGAATGTTTGGACCTGACACGGATATCGGTTTAGCCATATGGACGTCAATGATAGTGGTGATGGTACTGTAGAGATTGTCAGCATCTACGGAATGTTTACTGACACGTATCGGTTTAGCCTATATCAGACGTGAATGATAGTGGTGATGGTACTGTAGAGATTGTCAGACATCCTACGGAATGTTTCCCGGACCTGACAGGATATCGGTTTAGCCTATATGACGTCAATGATAGTGGTGATGGTACTGTAGAGATTGTCAGACATCGGGAATGTTTCCCGGACCTGACACGGATATCGGTTTAGCCTATATCAGACGTTAACAATGATAGTGGTGATGGTACTGTAGAGATTGTCAGACATCCTACGGAATGTTTCCCGGACCTGACACGAATATCGGTTTAGCCTATATCAGACGTTAACAATGATAGTGGTGATGGTACTGTAGAGATTGTCAGACATCCTACGGAATGTTTCCCGGACCCACGAATATCGGTTTAGCCTATATCAGACATCCGCGGTAAAAGTTGTGATAGTACTGTAGAGATTGTCAGACATCCTACGGAATGTTTCCCGGACCTGGCACGGATATCGGTTTAGCCTATATCAGAAGTTAGCAATGATAGTGGTGATGGTACTGTAGAGATTGTCAGACATCCTACGGAATGTTTCCCGGACCTGACACGGATATCGGTTTAGCCTATATTAGACGTTAGCAATGATAGTGGTGCTGGTACTGTAGAGATTGTCAAACATCCTACGGAATGTTTCCCGGACCTGACACGGATATCGGTTTAGCCTATATCAGACGTTTACAATGATAGTGGTGATGGTACTGTAGAGATTGTCAGACATCCTACGGAATGTTTCCCGGACCTGACACGAATATCGGTTTAGCCAATATCAGACGTCCGCGGTAAAAGTTGTGATGGTACTGTAGAGATTGTCAGACATCCTACGGAATGTTTCCCGGACCTGACACGGATATCGGTTTAGCCTATATCAGACGTCCGCGGTAAAAGTTGTGATGGTACTGTAGAGATTGTCAGACATCCTACGGAATGTTTCCCGGACCTGACACGGATATCGGTTTAGCCTATATCAGACGTTAACAATGATAGTGGTGATGGTACTGTAGAGATTGTCAGACATCCTACGGAATGTTTCCCCGACCTGACACGGATATCGGTTTAGCCTATATCAGACGTTAGCAATGATAGTGGTGATGGTACTGTAGAGATTGTCAGACATCCTACGGAATGTTTCCCGGACCTGACACGGATATCGGTTTAGCCTATATCAGACGTTAGCAATGATAGTGGTGATGGTACTGTAGAGATTGTCAGACATCCTACGGAATGTTTCCCGGACCTGACACGGATATCGGTTTAGCCTATATTAGACGTTAACAATGATAGTGGTGATGGTACTGTAGAGATTGTCAGACATCCTACGGAATGTTTCCCGGACCTGACACGGATATCGGTTTAGCCTATATCAGACGTTAGCAATGATAGTGGTGATGGTACTGTAGAGATTGTCAGTCATCCTACGGAATGTTTCCCGGACCTGACACGGATATCGGTTTAGCCTATATCAGACGTTAGCAATGATAGTGGTGATGGTACTGTAGAGATTGTCAGACATCCTACGGAATGTTTCCCGGACCTGACACGGATATCGGTTTAGCCTATATTAGACGTTAGCAATGATAGTGGTGATGGTACTGTAGAGATTGTCAGACATCCTACGGAATGTTTCCCGGACCTGACACGGATATCGGTTTAGCCTATATTAGACGTTAGCAATGATAGTGGTGATGGTACTGTAGAGATTGTCAGACATCCTACGGAATGTTTCCCGGACCTGACACGGATATCGGTTTAGCCTATATTAGACGTTTACAATGATAGTGGTGATGGTACTGTAGAGATTGTCAGACATCCTACGGAATGTTTCCCGGACCTGACACGGATATCGGTTTTGCCTATATCAGACGTTAGCAATGACAGTGGTGATGGTACTGTAGAGATTGTCAGACATCCTACGGAATGTTTCCCGGACCTGACACGGATATCGGTTTAGCCTATATCAGACGTTAGCAATGATAGTGGTGATGGTACTGTAGAGATTGTCAGACATCCTACGGAATGTTTCCCGGACCTGACACGGATATCGGTTTAGCCTATATCAGACGTTAACAATGATAGTGGTGATGGTACTGTAGAGATTGTCAGACATCCTACGGAATGTTTCCCGGACCTGACACGGATATCGGTTTAGCCTATATCAGACGTTAACAATGATAGTGGTGATGGTACTGTAGAGATTGTCAGACATCCTACGGAATGTTTCCCGGACCTGACACGGATATCGGTTTAGTCTATTTTAGACGTTAGCAATGATAGTGGTGCTGGTACTGTAGAGATTGTCAGACATCCTACGGAATGTTTCCCGGACCTGACACGGATATCGGTTTAGCCTATTTTAGACGTTAACAATGATAGTGGTGCTGGTGCTGTATACACGATGTTTTGGAATTGGTGTCGGATACTTTAGCATATTGTTCCTGAGGTTAAAAAACAAAGAATGTACTGTGAACATATGCCCTATCTCACTTAGTTTTTCATCTGTCGGTGTGTATGTGTTTTTCACATAACTTGCTATAACCTTAGAACCACTGGAGGTACCAGCTTCAAACTTGATACGAGTATGAGTACTAATAGGACTTTGAGCAATATTAACTTTCTACTATTTCAAAATGGCATCCATTAAATTTTTCATTCACAATAACTCAAAAACCATAGGATTTACAATAAAGAAACTGAAGACAAAAAAGCTGTGAAATTTAATTTTTTTTCAGGAAATGTTAACAGGATCATAATACATATTAATGCCAATTTTAGTAAAGTTACTACTTAATTGATATATTAATAAAGCCCAAACTGACAGTTGTATGTTTAGAAAAACGTGCTTTTCACGGTATTTTTGACCCTATTCAAACTTTTCATTTTCTTAAACAAAATTAAGTTTGGAAACTTTTTTCTTCCGTTTCTTTTTTGTAAATCCCATGGTTTTTGGGTTATTGATCTTTGAATAATCGTAGTGGACGCCATTTTGAAATGGTAGAAAGTTGATATTATGCAAAGTCCTATTAGTACGCATACACTTACCAAGTTTGAAGCTAGTACCTCAAGTGGTTATAGCAAGTTACTTGAAAAACACATACACACCGTCAGACGGAAAATTGCCAGGGACGGTCATAAAACGGTCAGGGAGATAGGCCATATGTTCACGGGACATTTTTTGTTTGTTTTAAACTCAGGAACAATATCCTTAAGTATCCGAAACCAATTCTGAAACACCCTGTAGATTGCCAGATATCCTACGGAGTGCTCCCTGGGGCTGACATGGATATCGGTTTAGCTAAATGTTCTCAAACTCTTTACATCTACCATCGGAAAAATGGATTCTAGACTGATTTATACGTAAGTTATACAAGTTATATAGTAAGTTATATAGTCTCGTAAATAAAAGTTATATAGTCAAGTTATACAGTCTCGTAAGTTATACAAGTTATATAGTTAAGTTATATAGTCTCGTAAGTTATACAAGTTTCGCAACTATTTTTAGATAGCACTTTTATTACTTCTGAAGTACGTAGCCAATATTTTAAGTCCATTTATCCAAATATTTAACAGAAATAAACGATGATGAAAGTTTATTCAAGATTTAATTACTTGGCCACTTGGTTACAAGGTTACTTAGTCTTTATTACTTTGTTCTCCCTTCATAATCGTAAATATAACCAAACCAGGCAACTCATGTAATATTCATGATTGTAATCACCAAATAAATAAAGTGGGATATTTAAAATCCGTAATAAAAGTGACTTCTTTAAATTAAAATTAACATACTTAATATTTTACTATGATTTACTTATTTTTGTTGCTACGGATAAATAAAAATGAAACAAAAAGAATACTCATTTTGATAGAAACAATTATTATGTTAACCTTAAGGGCCGGTTGACGAGCTCGGGGTTTCGTAGTCCGGGGTTATCGTTGGTCTCGGCCAAATTTAACCCCGGACTAAAAATCGGGTTGACGAGACAGAGATTAAAATGCATTTGGTCGAGAGCAAGCTTAGCCGAGACCAACGCTAGTCCTGGGGTAACAGCGGGGAATGGCAGGGAATTTTCCCTGGGAAGGTTGGCAAGAGCCACATGCGCTATATCTGCCTGGCTACTCTTTTCTTTCGCGAAATGTCCCAAAATCAAAACAATGGGATGGCATTGCAGGGTGGGGTTTTTAATAAATAAAAGCGTAAACCCACACACATGTGTAATATAATATTATTGTAATTTATTTATAGACAAACAAAAATTATATCATAAAATAAGTAATCATATATGTATGCTTTTTCGTTTAACTAAATTTTTGACATGGATGTATCTTAGCTCTGTGGGAGGGGGGCGTTAGTGATTTTTAAGATGTAAAATATGTAACATGTTTCCGTAGTAACTACCAGGCCAGTTATTGAATTCATTGGATTTTTAGTATAAAATAAACGGTATCAGTGGACTGACACACACTTTCTCCCTTAAGTAAATTGAAAAAAGAAAACCTGTAATAAAACTACCATGTTCTTCGAATTTTATCTAAATATCATTTAATAATTTATTGTCTCAAAAATAATCATCCCATTTCTGAAAATAAAAACAAGAGACAAAGTTAAATTAATTGTTTGAATTGTATGGGGGGAACCCCCCCCCCTAGGTAATACCAAGCTTTTTTGAGTTGATTTTGTTGGGTGATTTGACCTAACGCTTCATACCAAGTTTCATGGAAAACGGTTGGAAAATAAAGAAGATACAGTATTGATTTTCTTAATATTCTCCATAAGAATAACATTGAGATACGGTAACGTACATCAGACAACGTAAAGCGTTTATCATGGACGTTAAATTTAACTTTTCTCTGGAACCGTTAGTCGTAGACAAATAATTCAAAATACTAATTAGTTTAGTTTTTCAAGCTGGTTTCAATGGTGCCAGTCAAGTTATACTTTACTTTTATTGTTTTTTTCTGAAAATTTAAAAAATTGACTTTTTTACATTTAACAGCCAATAACTTTTAAAACATTCCCTTGAGACATATCCATGATCTAACCTATTTCCCCCAGGGAAGTAAATAGAAATATTTAACAGCAGATAGCCTGCCCTTATTGCCATCGTACCATTTCAGATTTAATATTTGTATTTTTCTCCCATTCTTTTCTGCACAAACTTACGATGCTTTGGATTCCTGGTGGAGCTTTCCTTAGGTATCTGTTTAAACTATGAGTAAAAGTATTAATTTACCTTGTTACGTAAAAGTATACTGTACTAGGTAATTATTATTTAAATTTACCCATGTTTAGCAATTTTTTAACAATCGGTAATGAAAAAATAAAAAAAAATAAAAAAAATTTATGGGTAGTACAATTGTTCAAAATTTAATGAGGATTTCGAATTCAACATTATTTTTAATTTTTAAAAAACGATAAGCGAGCAAATGAGATAATCCCGACATGATGTCCCGTTAACCCTGGCCCCCCCTGGGGTTAAGTCCGAGTCTAAAACCATTGTTCTTTTTAGCCGAGACCAAGCTCTTTGCGCTAGAACTTGACTCGTCAAGCCGACAGTTTATCTTTTTTAGTCCGGGGTTATCTATAATTGGACCGTCAAGCGAACAGTTTAAGCCCGGGTTTATCCCTGCCATAATTGCCTCGAGTCTAACTTTTGCGCTCGGGCGTAGCTAACCCCGAGCTCGTCAAGCCGATTTTTTAGCCGGGGCTAAAAAACCAGTTATAACTGGATTTTGCGCTCGGACTTAAGATAACCCCGATCTCGTCAACCGGCCCTAAGTGTACTACTACACAGGGGTTGTGCTTTCTCTTGCAAACCAAATCAAGCACAGCACAGGTGTAGGTAGCAAGAACAAATCCAAATAATTCACAGTAGTAGGCTTACTCTTAGAAAATGGTAAATGAGTTACTACTTATCATAACGTATTTTATTTACTTATTCATAGTGTTTTTCAAGCAGTGTTTAGTTCTTAACACATGATTTAAAATTTCTCTGTAAAAAAAGGAGTAGGATTATTCTTGTGAATATGAAGACAGTGAAGGCAATTCACTAAGCCATTCCACACAATATGACGCCTACGAATACACGTGCGTTCACTTCGTGTGGTCATCGACACGATGATGGCATAACAAGGTTTTGCGGGATAAAATATATGTCTGCACAACTAGGAACTCATTAATCAGCTCATCGTTGACACGACTTTATGTGTCATTTGTATACGGAGATCAACTACTAGTAGGTGTAGTAGGCCTGAAACAAGATGACATCATCGAAAACACAGCATTACTGTTGTATCTTACGCTCACGATGAAGTAATCAGCAGAACTACGTCATGATCTAAATCCTACGATAGATTTACAATATTGACTTAGTCAATATTACAAAAACTGAGTGTAAAAACTTCATAATATTGAACTTATACTTTATTTCTCAATTTTAAATAATGAATAAGAATAATGATAAAAAATTTGATACGACAACCGAAGGTCGCGAGTTTGACTGGCAGACCTCTAAACCTCTGAACACCATTCCTTTCGTAAACAGTACAAAACCACAGATAAACCAGTTTTTTTTTGTTACCGTAGTGAGTTAGTGTGTGGCATTTCTCCACAACTCCAAAAGAGCATACTTACCTGAAGTCTGTTTATATGCTGAGTTTACATGTACATTGAACAAAAAAAATGAACGAGTGCTTTTGAAGTTAATTCTAACTGTTTATAACATAAAAATGAAAGAATTGCTACAAACCTCCAGATAAAAAAGTAATTCTGGGAGTTTTATGTATAAGTAAATTAACGACTCAGAATCTAACAGATCTGAATCGCATACCATCTGCCAATTGTGCATATCCTGAACGCTAAAAGTGCAAGTGCAGTGAGCACCGTTACGCTTGAAATGTTCGAGTTGAATCATTAAGTTTCCAAACAAGCTAGACGAAATTGACTAGTACAGTTAGAAATCTTGCAGTTTCAATCTCTGCGATTTTAAGTTTTATCAAATCACAAAAAAAATATTGGAACTCATCAATGTTAAAACGTCAGGTATATAAGCAATAACATGTTTTCATCAACAAAAAATACGTAGGTATACAATTAATTACAACATGCGATTTCTATTGTCTTCTTAAAAAATTATAGAATCTATAATTAAAATTCCCATTTGATACAAGAAGTAAGGTTCAGATTCCTCTCGGGACACAGATGTTGGCAGCGGGCGTCTCTGGTTCCGAATGACTGACTGACAGATCTGATACCGGCGTAGCGATAGACTATGCACCCACGGCACTCCTGCCGCATACGACTCCCCACAACCCTCAATCCTGAAAACTGACGAACTCCCAGCATCTTATACCCCTGTCCGTGGCGATAGACTGTACCCGCGGCGCTCCTGCCGCATACGACTCCCCTCAACCCTCAAGCCTGACAACTGACGCTCTCCCAAAATCTTATACCCCTGTCCGTGGCGATAGACTGTGTACCCGCGGCGCTCCTGCCGCATACGACTCCCCTCAACCCTCAAGCCTGACAACTGACGAACTCCCAGCATCTTATACCCCTGTCCGTGGCGATAGACTGTGTACCCGCGGCGCTCCTACCGCATACGACTCCCCTCAACCCTCAAGCCTGACAACTGACGAACTCCCAGCATCTTATACCCCTGTCCGTGGCGATAGACTGTGTACCCGCGGCGCTCCTACCGCATACGACTCCCCTAAACCCTCAATCCTGACCTTAACCCTCAATCCTGACCTCAACCCTCAATCCTGACCTCAACCCTCAATCCTGATCTCAACCCTCAACCCTCAATCCTAACAACTGACGCTCCACCAGCATCTTATACCCCTGTCCATGGCGATAGCCTGTGCACCAACGGCGCTCCTGCCGCATACGATACCCCTCAATCCTCAATCCTGACAACTGACGATCTCCCAGCATCTTATACCCCTGTCCGTGGCGATAGACTGTGCACCAACGGCGCTCCTGCCGCATACGACTCCCCTCAACGCTCAATCGTGACATCTGACGCTCTCCCAGCATCTTATACCCCTGTCCGTGGCGAAAGACTGTGCACCTGTGGCGATCCTGCCGCATACGATTCCCCTCAACCCTCCATACTAACCTCAACCCTCAATCCTGACAACTGACGCTCTCTCAGCATCTTATACCCCTGTCCGTGGCGATAACCCTGCACCGCGGCGCTCCTACCGCATACGACTCCCCTCAACCCTCAAGCCTGACAACTGACGCTCTCCCAGCATTTTATACATCTCTCCGTGGCGATAGACTGTGCACCCGCGGCGCTCCTGCCGCATACGACTCCCCTCAACCCTCAATCCTGACAACTGACGCTCTCCCAGCATCTTATACCCCTGTCCGTGGCGATAACCCTGCACCGCGGCGCTCCTACCGCATACGACTCCCCTCAACCCTCAAGCCTGACAACTGACGCTCTCCCAGCATTTTATACATCTCTCCGTGGCGATAGCCTGTGCACCCACGGCGCTCCTGCCGCATACGATACCCCTCAATCCTCAATCCTGACAACTGACGCTCTCCCAGCATCTTATACCCCTGTCCGTGGCGATAGACTCTGCACCGAGGCGCTCCTGCCGCATACGACTCCCCTCAACGCTCAATCGTGACATCTGACGCTCTCCCAGCATCTTATACCCCTGTCCGTGGCGAATGACTGTGCACCTGTGGCGATCCTGCCGCATACGATTCCCCTCAACCCTCCATACTGACCTCAACCCTCAATCCTGACAACTGACGCTCTCTCAGCATCTTATACCCCTGTCCGTGGCGATAGACTCTGCACCGAGGCGCTCCTGCCGCATACGATTCCCCTCAACGCTCAATCGTGACATCTGACGCTCTCCCAGCATCTTATACCCCTGTCCGTCGCGTAAGACTGTGCACCTGTGGCGATCCTGTCGCATACGACTCCCCTCAACGCTCAATCGTGACTTCTGACGCTCTCCCAGCATCTTATACCCCTGTCCGTGGCGAAAGACTGTGCACCTGTGTCGATCCTGCCGCATAGGATTTCCCTCAACCCTCCATACTGACCTCAACCCTCAATCCTGACAACTGACGCTCTCTCAGCATCTTATACCCCTGTCCGTGGCGATAGACTGTGTACCCGCGGCGCTCTTACCGCATACGACTCCCCTCAACCCTCAATCCTCACCTCAACCCTCAATCCTTACCTCAACCCTCAATCCTGACCTCAACCCTCAATCCTAACAACTGACGCTCTACCAGCATCTTATACCCCTGTCCGTGGCAATAGCCTGTGCACCAACGGCGCTCCTGCCGCATACGACTCCCCTCAACTCTCAATCCTGAGAACTGACGAACTCCCAGCATCTTATACCCCCGTCCGATGCGATAGACTGTGCACCCGCGGTGCTCCTACTTATACGACTCCCCTCAACCCTTTAGCCTGACAACTGACACTCTCCCAGCATCTTATACCCCTGTCCGTTGTGATTTTTTGTGTACCCTCGTCGCTTCTGCCGCATACGACTCCCCTCAACCCTCAATCCTGACAACTGACGAACTCCCAGCATCTTATACCACTGTCCGTAGCGATAGACTGTGCACCCGCGGCGCTCCTGCCGCATACGACTCCCCTCAACCCTCAAGCCTAACAACTGACGCTCTCCCAGCATCTTATACATCTGTCCGTGGCGATGGACTGTGCACCCACGGCGCTCCTGCCGCATACGACTCCCCTCAACCCTCAAGCCTAACAACTGACGCTCCCCCAGCATGTTATACCCTGTATGTGGCGATAGACCGGTATCGATGAACATAACAATATATTATTATACGTGCCACAAAAAGAAAATGTGTTTGTAACCTGTGAAGTTGGTTCAAAGAAGAAGTGAACGCCTCCTCATTTAGGAGTATTCTGTAGTAGGTCTGTTTTATTTAATTAATTTTTTAATTGAAATGCTAAAATATAATAATTTTATTAATAATAATAAATAATAATTATGATACTGAATAATTAGTAATAGTGCTTGGTTTATTAAAAAACAGCTCAAAAACGTTTCGGGAGGATAACGGTTTTCCAGCAACAATAAAGATGTTAAAAATAAGATTTTTAGTTACTCTCGTGGAATCTTATGAAAGAATCTTATAAGTTTAATAATAATCTATAATAATCCATATATCTAATAATAATCTATAATATTATAAAGAAGAGGTGGTTTCTGTATGTTTGTTTGTGGGTTTGTGGGTTTGTGTGTTTGTGGGTTTGTGTGTTTGTTGTGGCAAGTGAACGCAAAAAATACTGAACCAAACAGTTTGAAATTTTACACAAAGACAGATCTTAAACTCATGCAACACATAGGCATACTCATTTCCTTAAAATCCTCTCGGGCTACGCCCTGTGAACGTCCTAAGTTTCAATGTTTACATTTTTAGAAAATGAAAACATAAAATTACTTGAATGTCAACAGCTGTGAACACTAAAATTTGACAGTTCGAGAAGCAGAAGACATGGTTGCTGTAAATACCCTGAGATTCAATATTTACAGTTTTTAATGTCAACAACATCCGTTTACCTTACATTTTGACAGTTCGGTAAGAAAAAGAAATAAAGTTAATTTTTACACATAAACTGCTGGATCGAAATTAGTGAATTATTAGTTCGAAATAGTGGAATGGTAGATTTTTAATTTTCTCCCGATGCCTGCCTCTATTACGTTAATGCTTATCCTCTCCCAATATTTGACATATATTACTTTGTCATGTTTAGATATATACTTAGACACGTGTTTGGTCATTTTGTAAACAATAAAGAATTAATTATCAATAACCTAAATGTATCTGTAGAGCCTACACCTTTCAGCCTTTTTTTACCCGTGCGAAGAACGGGTACTTTGGCTAGTAATCTATAAAGAAGAGGTGGTTTCTGTATGTTTGTGTGTTTGTTGTGGCAAGTGAACGCAAAAAATACTGAACCAAACAGTCTGAAATTTTACACAAAGACAGATCTTAAACTCATGCAACACATAGGCATACTCATTTCCTTCAAATCCTCTCGGGCTTCGCCCTGTGAACGTCCTGAGTTTTAATGTTTAAAGTTAGTTTTTACACAGAAACTGCTGGATCGAAATTAGTGGATTATTAGTTTGAAATAGTGGAATGGTAGATTTTTAATTTTCTCCCGATGCCTGCCTCTATTACGTTAATGCTTATCCTCTCCCAATATTTGACATATGTTACTTTGTCAAGTTTAGATATATACTTAGACACGTGTTTTGTCATTTTGTAAACAATAAAGAATTAATTATCAATAACTTAAATGTATCTGTAGAGCCTACACCTCTCAGCTTTTTTTACCCGTGCGAAGAACGGGTACTTTGGCTAGTTAATTATAACACCCAGAGATTTTGTTTTAGCGAAGAAGCGAACTTCAGCTGGCACAAAGCGACTTCTACGTCACGGCCACGCCGCGGTGGCGCATGGGCCCTGTATTTTAACAGGTGTAGTCTTAACAGTTTAATTTTATCAGTGCGTGAACAGTTCACACACTTTCAAAAAAAATATTATGGCTAAGAGCAAATCAAATACAAAAAGTTATTCAATGCATTTTATTTATGAAAGTGTGAAGTTTATTTAGGTCAAAAAATTGAAATTTTCCACTGATAAACAAAAATAATACAACAGAATTAGTTTTGTTAAATTCTTATGGGATTTTAATTGTCTAATTTCAAAAAAATAGAATATTTCTAAACCTTAGTTTTGGTAGTTTAACATATCAATATGTTGATAAGGACCTATAAAATACTTTGTATTTGGTATTTGTTTTTGATTAACTTCCTTTACGAGTAAATAAAAGATAATCAAACCCATCCCATGTCAAGCGCCCACGGTTACAGTGAACGCCTGGACTGACTCCTGCGCTTAAACCTGCACTGTCTCGCTTATCCGTGGACGGATTTCGTTCATCAAAATAAAATTAAAATTAAATTAAAATTGCAATCTCTTTAATCGCTTGTAAAAATGTTATAAAGTTAATGGTTTTTTGTTATTTTAATTAAAAGAATTTTAACCGCTGCCATTTTGAAAATATATAAACAAACGTAATGATACTTTGATACTATTTTTCCGTTTGTTCCATAAATATCAGTGAAACTTGGTACAAATGGTCAAAATAATAATGGTGTATGCTAGAAACTCCTACTTTCAGAGTTCCTCACAGCAGCCAACCTGCATACTCTTTTCCCATGTTAATCATATGGAAAATAGGAAAACTCCTTAATTTATGGTAGATGTTGATGAAAATTTGTAAAAATTTTCTAAATAAAACAATTTTTTATGCTATAAATGCCTACAAATGCCTACTTTAAGGTGTTTCTCACAGCGGCAAACCTGCATACTCTTTCCCATGTTAATCTTATGAAGAATAGGCAAATAACTAACTCATATATTAATCGACAGATATTGACATATAATATTATTGATTTGGAAATTAGCTTAGTACGCAGGTCTGCTGCGACGGGGGTATTTTAATTTATTTAATCGCGTATAGGCCCAACACGTTCCTAATATTAATTATACGTATTTTAATTAGGAATTTCGCTAGCTGGACAAGAAAATAGCAGACTGAAGTGAGTTTTAGATCTAAACACGACATGAGGGGTGATCAATTTGTTCCAGAGTGAATTAGTTAAGTAATTAAGAGGATCATCAATCTCAATTAAGCCTGGTCCATGTGCAGTTCGTAAACTACGGCTTTTAGTTCATATCGCACCTATATAAGAATATGTTGTGCCTAAATATCTTGTAAAAATTAAAAGTTGTCCCAAAATTTAAGGTCTAAATATTTACTCTATTTATTTAAGTCGAAATATTTAAGAAAATGGTTTTAAACGTGAAGTTTCTAACAAAGATATTTTACTGGGAATAATAATTTAACCTAAAATATTTTATTTGATGTACGAAATCAGTTTTACTGTATATATTGTCTGTATGATCCTCTGAAAAGGCAATCTTGTGAAGTAGCAACACACGTTTTACACGGCTGTGAACAACATGTTTTAAAGCACAATATTTAACTACGTAAAGGGCAATCCAGTTTCGTTTAGAGTACCAATACGCCTCTTTTTATCTGACCCTCTTTAGCCTTTAGTGCTTGGATCTAAATAAAGTGTTATTTCATTACAGGCTCATTACAGGCCGATGTTTTAGATGGATATAATGACCCTCAGTGGCCAGTGGTCTCAAGTGGCTCGTGTTGTACCCTCAGTGGCCAGTGGTCTCAAGTGGCTCGTGTTGTATGTCACGGTATTCGTGAGCGGCGGAGATTATATCAAGGGTCAACATGTGGAATATGTTCGTGGGAATATATTCAACATTAGGACACCTTAATAATAATAAAATATATATATATATATATTAATATTTTATATATATTATACACTCTTATACAATCTATCACTTGTTGGAATGTTAGGATTCGTTCAGATGAGTCAACAACTGTTCCTTCTCAGTAACAAACCTATCATCAAACCTATTATACTCATCACACAGGTGTGTTTTGGTGTCTCAGACGAATATGAAATGTAAGAATCAAAACAATTTAAGGGCTAGACTGCCGATAGCTGCTTGTCCCTAGATGACCATAAAGGTAGTAAATGATACTTTATAATTACGAAGAATTATATTTTCCCTGATAAAACTTTTAGACCAATGGGCCCAGCCTCATAATTATTTTTTCATGTAATTTTTACATATTTCACCATGTTATACCATTTGGAGGTAGTGCAAAAAGTATTGTACCAAATGTAAAATAAAAGAATTTCTTCTCTTCATAGTTTACTAGATAGTTTACTTCATAGTTCTCTTCATAGTTTACTAGATAGTTTACTTCATAGTTTACTACATATGGTTGAAACTAGGGAGATCAAGTTTACATAGAGAAACTCTTCTTCTCTATGTAAACTTGATCTCCTAGTTTCAACCATTAACCATATTTTAATGACGGACGATAAGTAATGCTGCAAAAAGGCTACTATTTTTTTATGGATCAAAATGAAGCGAATCACTCGTGAAACTAACGTTCTTCGTAGTAACGTTTATTCTTCATTAATATAGAGGTGTAAGTGAACGTTAATGCAGTCTTATAATGACACGTTACCTAGGAAATAAAGACAGAGGTCGAGAGATAAGTGATAACCTTAACCCTATGGAGGGAGGGGCAAGAGAAGAATGGGTGTGAGAATTGCTGGAGTCACTACAATGGGGTCATGGAGGTTGGAAAACTGTTATGAGCAGTATAAGAGTACAGCGGTATACGCTTTAAAAGGATAGGTCAGGAATCGTGTATTCCCGAAGGAACGTCTAGTTTGCAAGACAAATTATATTTCCTGAAGACTTTTGATTTGAACAACATAAAAATATCTAAAGTGTTATATCATTTCTTGTATATTATACCTTAACTTATGTTCAAATAAGTCTAATGGTGTTGCCAAAATATCATGAAAGTGGCTAAACAGAGAATGCTCAGCTGTGATCAAGGTTGGCAACCTTGTCGCTGACATTTCTCTTGAGTCCTACCACCTGTTGTACCAGCTGATCATTATTTACACGGAAAAGTCAAGTACTAACTAGTTTGCTATGCCATTCTCGTTATAACCTCAAGTCGTCAGCAATACCTTACCGTGATCTTTTGATATTAACAGTACGCCATTCTATTATGATTTTCATATGCTGGCTAAATTAAATATGCTAGTGCCACTACAGCTACATCATTGCAAAGAGAACTTTAACTTACACTTCCCATACTATAGTTTTTGTGACGTGATCATTTTATCCGTTCAAATATATTGTTCTTTGAAAAGGGGAACCAAGTCGTAACTCAAAATGTCCAAATCGCGTGAGTGGGGTTCTCCCTTACACCCCTACTTTCAGCTTTGATGATATAGACCAAACACCCCGGCGCGGCACGGCGCCATCGTAAATAATCTATGTGAAATACGACGGTTTATTTAGCATCTGTCTGTTTTAACTAGACAAATAATCTGTCTGGTGTAGAGCTTTAAAAGGGTGGTTGTGACCAGTAATACATAAAGATCCATATGGGAGGGTGATGTCATCTAACTCCCGAGTAGTTAGGAAAATTAATCCATAATGGAGGAGATACAAAACTTATTATATTTCTCTTGTCAATGCTAATAATTTAAAAATCAAGTGATTACTTATTGCAAATACAGTGTTTATATATTTTTTCTATTGTATTAACTGTTGACCATAGATAGGTTACTATACATTTTTAGATCTGTAGATATACATTTTTCAAACTACACAGGTCATCAACATTTTGAGAGGAGACTGATGAATAAATAAAATCAATATTTACCCAAACTTCGATTTGCCACGGGACACCCACACTTCCGGTGATGGAGGGTGTAGTTCCGGTGTACAATGACAACTCCATTACCCGCCAAATGGCTGCTCCCGCGGTGTGCATTACAGCTGATATTATATTGCTGATTTGTTTCATCCAACTAAAATAATACTGCAAGCTCATAAATGGGAAAACTATCGATTCAATAGCCGGCCATTAAAATTGGGTGAAACAGCTGCCTTCTAAGAAGAATTTTGTTTACATTCTTGTTTCGATGTGTTAAAATTGCGTGTTATAGACTTGACGAAGTCTTTAAATACTTCTTTTCTACTTTCCACGTCACAAGTAACTTTACTATAACAAATGAAACGTTTTGGTGTTTTGTTCGGTAATTAATTGTATGATTGTATAATTAATTGTTCCGTTGTTTTAACGTAACTGATTGTTAATGATAAGTTAGTTAATGAATGTTAGATTGGATTCCATGCTTCCTTGGTTGCTGCAAACTAAACATCAACACCGGGAACTTTGTTTTGTTTATGGTAGAATAGTCTTGGAACGTAGTAATTGATCATTTAATTCAATAATAATATACATAAGTTTAACCAAATCAGATTTCCCCAGCCTTGAATTGACAATCTCGCCCCAATCATCAGGTCTCACTATTTTCTCTTATTTTCTTACTAATGGTTTCACATGTTTTATAGATCACTCTTTCACGTGACCTGAGCTTTCACATGTTCAATCGACTTTCTAAAGTATGAAATCAGCTTCCTAGGTTTAAAAGGATGTGAACTTTACTAGACCGTTGGATGGTTAGGCTTGACGTTAATTAATCATACTCGTTAATTTATTTTTATAAATTATTTATTGTAAAGGACTAAATTTACTGCATATTGGCCGTAAAACCAACGGAATCACTTAGGCAAAACTATTCGCCAAGAACGCTTTTGGACTTGAACATTGGCCAAATGTATTCTCCGATGCACCTGTGCTGTATATGCTATCTGATCCTGTTTTAAATGTCTACTTAAATTTGTCCATCCAAGTTTGTTTATAACTCTACTACTGTTACTCGTCCAGCGTTGCAGTGATTTACAAAAAAAACTTATTTATTAGGTTTAGGTTGGCTGGCAAATATAAAACATAATAATATAATTATTATTACCTTTCTGAATTTGTGGCTTATCAAGGTATTTTAAGTCAAAATATTTGTAAGAAATGAGTGTATTCATCTGGACTTGAAACATTAAAACATATATTAAAAATTAAGACAGGCTATAACCATCTTAACACCAGGGTACCTTTAATTATTTTACAGCCTGGTAAATACTCACTTTCGCACACATACGCACTCACTCAAAATAAAAAAAATCGATAATGATACCAAAATAAGCCATTAAAAAATTAAGATAGCAAAAGGAAAATATAAAAAACTAGCCTCTGCATTACGAATTGGGCTAGTCATGAGGATGGTCTTTGCGGATTAACGTAGAATTCAATAGTGCGGACGTTAATTCACACAAGAGAACACTACATACACCGACCATCGCAGAGGCATGTTGACATGGTTTAAAATTTTGGTTTTCCAAATATACAAAACTAGCTGACCCGGCGAACTTTGTAACGCCTGACAGTAAATACATGTTAACTTTATGTTTGGCCATGTTCTGAAGTCGAATAGCAATACGGCTTCATTGTGAAAGGTTATATATCCTGACGCGGCATAGAGAATAACAACACTGAAACGATAAGACATAATAATAACATTCCCATAAAACAAATAAATCTGAGTGGATTAATTCAAAATTTTCAAATCGAATCCAAACTCAAACCAAACCTAACTGTAATACGGCCTTTATAGGAAAGATATACAACAGCTGATTATTATAATAAACGTAATAATATAACAATTTTAATTATCATATAAACACGTGATTTTATTCAGACAGAAAATGAAAATATAAATACATAATCCCCCAAATCCGTAAACTATTAACGTGGTGAATAAACCTGTTTATTTTTTACAGTACACATTTACTTCATAGTTTTACATTAATGAATGATTCAGATGGCATCGGATAGTAAAGCAGATTGTTAATGGAAAGTAAACCAATCAGCTGTAGCTAAGAAATCAAATGTTTTCATTGTAGACATTTTGTAAACAAACTTACTCTCCATAAGGTTAACATTAGAAATTTAAAACGCCATAAAATGGAAACTTATGGGGTTTTTGAAAATATTTTTTCACTAAAACCTTCCCGGACACATGTAGAGTATCTTCCTAAAACTTCATGGCGATCGGTTGAGTAGTTTGGCAACGCATAAAGGACATACATACATACATTCAATTTTATATATAGAGATATACAACAGCTGATTATTATAATAAACGTAGTATGTATAAACATTAAATATTTGATAACATAAATAAACAACATAAATAATTGATTATTTTCATTTGGTCAAAAAATGAACATTTGATTTATAATTATGGAACATAATCCCCAAAATCTAATAAAGATTCTATTCATACAGTAATTAGATGCCATTGATTATTATTTTAAGCTTGCTTACTTGGCTTACTATATAGTTCAAATAAAAACAGCTGCTGTTTATACCTTAAGACAACATATGTTGGAATCCGAAACGAAATTATTTCCCCATAAGATTAACATGGGAACTTTGAAGGCGTAGAAGGCGTTGAAGGTAGAGGAGATATATGGGAAAATCGTGACAAAAATGTTTGTATTTACTTCCCTGTGGGAGATTGGTTAGATCATGGATATGTCTAAAGGGAATGGTCTCAGATCATCTAAACAGCTGTAACTTATTATTTTATGTTAAAAATTCAATACATTAGCTTTCGTAGTTTCTATGGAAACCTGTTACATGTTTTCCATCTTAAAAATCGCCAACACGCCCCCCCCACAGCTAAGACATATCCATGTCAAAACTATTAGAATTTAGGCCTTAAGAACCGGTTTACCAAATTACAGGCTCCTTAGCAATTGGGAAGTGGGAGAATTAGTGATGAGTGAGTGAGTGAGTGAGTGAGTGAGAGAGAGAGGGCTTTGACGTCAATACATACAGATATCGCGGAAGTAGGTTGAATTAATTGCACTGGTAAACGAATAATTTAAAATGTTTTGTTTATAAAGTAATGTCAAAAATTAACATACCTGTAGGATTACAACATTCTTCCCTCAATCAAATCCTGTTTCATATTCAACTCTTCATACAATCAACGCAATGCGCCTTACAACAGGGCTCTACGATAGCTTATTTTCCGTCGGCGCCACTGGGGGACCGGAACCTTAAGAGTCTGGATCAGTGGTAGCCATCTTGAATTTTAGACCTGTAAGAGCAATGTTAAATTCTGGCAGAACATACCTTCACTTAGGTGTCTGTAGTGGCATTAATTATCAAAGTATCAATGTAAAACTTTGGAAGTACATTGATGAGATGTGGCTCAAGGGCATGACCTTTTAATATGTTCAAAAATTTAACTTGATATAAAAACAAAAATCCAAAATTATTTTACAAAATAAATTATTATTATTTTTTTATTGAGAGCGAAAATAAGAAGTTCTGTAAGGTGGTGCACTGGAGGACTGTAATACCTTTAATTTGACACCTCTTCCGTTAATTTATGACAATAGGTCAAGGAGAATTAGGCGCATTTAACATTGCACTAACGGGGATAAAATCCAAGATGGCTACCACGGATGCAGACTCTTAATCAATCAAGGGACCACATATTTTTCCTACTTGATTGTGTGAAGTTAGGCTAATACTGTATAGCCTAACTTCATAGCATTACAGACTGAAATGACGTAATCTGATTTTGGAGATTGAAGAGCCAGACGGTTGAGGGGCGGAAGCGGGGGACAAGGGCTGCATATGTCAGTCACAGTCAGTCGTCTGTCATTGATGGGCTAGCGCTAGACTGCCCTATAGACAGACCATTGTGTGGGATAGACTGTTGCCAAAGACCGTTCACTATTATTCATTATAGCTTTTAAATATTGACATTGGTGTGTATTAAAAAAATATATAACCCAGTCAAGTGATATTGATTTAAATATTCCTACTACTGTACTATTTATTGGTAACGATGGGATGTTACTTCATTTTGTATATTTTTACGGTTAGACCCTCGGGTCATGCCAAAGGTAATTCTACCATAACTATATTAATCGATATATTAACTAGTTAAATTGGATTACACACCTGTTTTGATATTTTTATTAAATACTCAATATGTTGCTTGGACTAAGTTGTAAGCTTAGTGTGCTGATCAACAAAATAAACATGAAATTTATTTTCCACGTTCATTCTTACATTATGTTATCTTTTTCTAGGAAACACTCTAAAATGAAAAATAACGTGGTCACATGATTTATCTATTATCTCTTATTCCCGCCTACGATAATAGTTTTTAGAAAAATTTGATCAAAAGTAATCATCCATAATATATTTCAATAGAAGGGTGATCTGAAATTATTGAATTTTCTAATAGTTTTTAAAAATACATGGTAAGCCTAATCTGAAAAACATTATCTTGCTTTATCTTTGCTTTAAACGTTTTCCCGGAACTTCCATCTGTTTTTAGTAATATTCCTTGTAGATTGTCAGCTTCTATAAATGGTTTGGTAATGTCCAATCATACTTACAAGGAACAAGTTTACTTGCTCCTTGTAAATATGACTGAACATATGACTTGTAAATATGACGTCGTATACTCAATTATTTGTAATTAAGTATTATTCTCCCTTTGGAAGTATTAAAATATTTAAACCGTTGACTTCAAAAATATTTTAGTATCCACTTTGAGATCGATAAAATACAGTATATTAAAGCATTGTTCTAAGTGGATGATCTAGAACAATAAAATGATCTTGACCTACCATAAAAGAGATAAGTTCTTGACCGAAAGTTCCATGAATACATCAATAACGGATCTAACAATTAATTTAATCCGCAATCAGATAGTGTTCCGGGTAACCATAGCTGATAGGCGACGCGGTAGTGAGCTGCATTGCAAAGTGTAACGGTTTGGCCTGACCTCGGAAATAATTAGCCTTTGTGATAAAAAAGGAAATGCACAGTGAACTTGCGAGTCAGGGACGCTTGCGAAACTGAGGAGCGGACAAAGCGAGTGATCGCCGGAAGTGCAACAAAGGAATGTTCCTACGGGTAGATATTCAGGGGATATATGATTGCTTCTGTTTCATTTGTGATGTATAACTAGAACCGTGCCTGAGACTAGAGATACTAATTTATAACATTCCTAATGCCTGTAGGTCTCTGGTTGATTTTGAAAGACCTATTAAATGATACTCCTTATGGAAAGACAGCAAATGTCTACGAGGTATAATTATCAATCAATAATGATTAAATTTCCAAAAGTTCAAAACATCAGACTGTTTGGAACTGAAATGTTATATATTTTAGTTCCAAACAGTCTGATGTTCCAGAAGGAAAGCAGATGACACACGGGACGGCCCGGCCCACTGCCACTGAGTCAGGTGTCAGGTATAACTCTGTAGACCTACCGCAACTGTGACGCGGTGGCGCCCCAGTCAGGTGTCAGGTATAACTGTAGACCTACCGCAACTGTGACGCGGTGGCGCCCCAGTCAGGTGTCAGGTATAACTGTAGGCCTACCGCAACTGTGACGCGGTGGCGCCCCAGTCAGGTGTCAGGTATAACTCTGTAGACCTACCGCAACTGTGACGCGGTGGCGCCCTGTGGGGCGATTCAGTTCCATGTTCCATGCCGATATAGGCTTACGACAGCTGGCGTATGCGTTATTGGTAGCGAACGGTTCATAAACAGTATGCAGCAGCAGTTTGTTCGGCATATCGAATGTGGTAAAAAGCTCTTGGCTCTTGGACATATATTTTTAATTTATTATTAAAATGCATGTATGCAATGTTTCATGTCCAGTGAAAATAATACGAAATCCATATATTGTATCTATAAAAGATTACTTTATTGTGGTTATAATATGTGCCCAGCGGTTTCGGCGCACGATACTGCCCTAAGAAAGTGACCCATTGGTTTGGTTTTCTGTGTTTAAACTGCAAAATTATTTCGCTTTTCAAGTTTTACAAAGAAATCCTAAGGTAAACCCAAAAATGTTTTATATAGCGTTTGGAAGGTTCGTTCATAGTGAATAATTTCACTAGACATATAAATGCTGTGATTTAAATATAAATAGTTAATGTTTACATACTGTATGTGTAGTTTGTGTTTTGTTTTTGTACATAAGGATCTCAAAACATATAATCCGTTTTGTGTCTAAGTCTTTCCATGATGCCAGAAGTAATAGATAATTTTCCGATAGGAAAGTACAAACATAAAGATATGTTAGTAAAAAGATATGTGAAAGATGTGTTAATACCAAGACACAACAGAAACAACAATATTTTGTGTTCAACAACAACTTTGCTAGGGTGTTGAAAGAATTTGGAAACGTTCATTATGATGAAAGGTTACAATCACGTATATGAAAAGCCTGTCATAAAACAACAGGAACCAAATCGTAAATCTTGACTATACCGTACTAGTACATATAATGTGTGACCAATTTAAAAGTACTGTACTCAAAAACTATTTGGTACTCATTACTTATTGGCTTTTTACATGAGCATTCATGGCCTTAACAAATTCATTTGAATTCATCCTGACGAGTTTCTAGTTCAGCATTAGCAACTGAAACACCGTGTCTTGTCGCCTAAAAACAAGCTGCCCTATTAGGAGAATGCTCGATTGAGAAAGTTGCCTTAGCCCGCCACTGGAGCCAACACCAACAAGCAGTTAACGTAGCGTATAGTGGTAGATAGTGGGTACTATTCCCTGATACCAAACCGATCTCATTTAATTGATCTATGCTGGCACGGACATGCAGTTTATTGTATGTCCAGAGGGAGCTGATACTGATGATGCCAAGCAATCCACGTTCGCTTATGTTCATGTTCGTTAATCCACAAAGACCATCCTCATAATTAGACCAGTTCGTAATTCAGAGGAAGTAATTATTCGTACTCCACGTTAAACTGTAGGCCCCTTAGTTGACATCGGTTGTTGAGCTATTAATTAACAGTCCTGTCTATGGAACATATCGCCTTAGTCAGAAACAAAACTATACGATCGCGCCACAATCATCTTACCTTTTAATCAATCTTCATTCATACTTGGCTTAAAATACCTTGTGGTAGGGTCGCTATTCAAAAATCTAATCTAATCTGATGCCGAAAACAGTTAGCATTGTTGATAAAAATGGCCGTCACAATACCTACCTACCTGAGTATTCTAAGGTGATCACGAGTTAAGGGTGATTGTAATAAGTTTTATGAGACATGGCTCTATTTATACAAAATAAGTTAAAATATTCCAAATCTAATCTAATCTGATGTAAAAAAGTGGTAGTTAAATATTGTAAAACAGTATGTGTATGGGTGATACTTAAGTGATTGTTGGGTTTATGAGACATTACTGGGGGTAATTGAGTTTTGAGTGAGATTGGATTTTGGGTGGGAAGAGGGAAAAAGGGGAGAAAAAGAAGGAATGAGATTTTTGGGGCAAAAGGTATAAGGTTTTTGTGATTTAAGACATTTTAGGTATAATATAATTATTTTTTGTTTGATTTTTAAGGTAAAATAATTATTTTTTTAACAAATACATGAATGTTTTATTATTTCGGTGACCGAGCATTGTTCGGTGAAGTAGTATAGGACCTAGACCTAAACGTGTATTTAAAAACAACACAATCTTTAAATATTTTAATATAAGTATTTAAATAATCCATCAAGAAATCACCGAATTGGTAGTTCTCCGCGCTACCAATCCAGACACAGCGGCCGCTTGGGCCAGTGAGTTTAGGTCATTTTAACTGGCCTTGGTCTGTTCATATTTTGTTTTCTGTCAAAATCAAAATATTTTGGATAGTATATATATATTACTTTGCTTTTATTTCATACAGTTATTCCAACACCATTTAGTTCCGACAAATTGTACTAGGCTTACTGATTAGTTCAGTACTGTATTAGCATTTTTCATTTATTACACACACATATTTTAGATTGGCCATGTTCTGAAGTCGAATAGCATTACAGCTTCTTTGTGAAAGATTAAATATTCTGGATCGTGGCATAGTTAATAATAATAATAACGAGATGATAAGACATATTAATAACATTGCCACAACACAAATAAATCTGAGTGGATTGATTCAAAGTTTTCTAATCCAACTTGAACCCAAATCAAACCTAACTGTAATACGGCTTTTATAGGAAAAATTAAATTTTCTGAATCGCAGCATTTTTTATAATAATACTCGCGTAATCTAACATCCAAAATGGAATAAAAAAATCAATAATCATTAAAATATGTCCAGCCATTCTTGAGTTAAAAAAGGTGTAGTCAACACGACTTTTTCTATATCTAGGTATACGACAGCTGAATATTTTAATAAACATAATATGTATAAACATTGTAATCATTTTTTATCCAACCATCATATAAACACGTAACATTTAATCAGATGGAAAATAAAAAATATAATATCATAATCCCCTAAAACCGTAAACTATTAACGTGTCAAATAAAGCTGTTGATTTTGTACATTACATATTTACTTCTAAGTTTTACACTAGCAGTAAGCCCGTCCTTTGTGCGGGTTGTAGGAATCAGTAGAAGGAAGATCATCATACCAAAATGTAAACCTGAATCCTAAACAAATCAATACAAAGAAATAAATCGATACCCAGCTTTATTATTATTAGTTATACGGTTTCGGCTTCTCTAACCCACAAAAAGTATAAATAACTAAAAAATGAATAATTCTGAGTAATGTACAGACAAAACTCTAATTTTATTTATATATATTAATGAAGTATTCAGATGACATTATATTCAGATGATATTGGATTCAGATGACATTAGAAAAATGTCATCTGAGATCATGAATAGGAATGTCTACATAATCTGTAGATTACCTAAGTAATCTAGGTTTACTTTCTATTAGATTGCTAATAGAAAGTAAACCAATAGCTGTAGCTTAAGGAATAAAATGTTTTGATTGTAAAAAATTTGTAAACAAACTTATTCTCCATAAGATTATATTTAGAAAGTTAAAACGCAATAAAATGAAAACTTGTGGGGTATAAAATGAATAATAAATAGAATGAATACTAGTTTGACAACGCATAAAGAACATGCGTTCTTTTATAGATAGAGAGATTTTACGTACACCATGAAATTGACACATTAAACATAAACGAAATGGCAGAAAATTTTTAAGTGCATCTGAGTTAATATTCACATGAATGTTCAGTTTTATTGAAGGACCTCGACATTGTTTATTTTATTTTTCACGGTGACACCCTTTTTTACATTTGTTTAAACATTTGGAAAGAGTACCATATATATCTATACATGTATTATCCAATAGTCACAAAATTCTGATTAATTAGATATAAGATCGAAATGAACTGAAATATAACAGATACAAACAGTAATAAATAACGATACATATCATTATTGGTAAAAAAATGAGTATATACATGAGTAGTACAAAGGTTTATTTAGACTAAGCTAAAGGACTTGCTAAAAGGAACAAGCTGAGATACTGAGATAATTTTTGGTTAATCAACAAGGTGATTTTCTTTCCAACACGGTATAAAAGACCACCATCAATATAAGAGCAACCTAGGATAATTACAATAAATAAGTAACAGTATAAAAGAAAAATACGATACAATTCATGGCTACTCCACATTACTTTGGCAAAGGAGTGATATGATTCTTGAGCGTAAGTTTATAAAGGTATGTGGAAAGAGGTTGTACACAATTTGTTTGAAATCATTGTTGAAACCTAATCTTTAAGCGGACAAAAGGGTGAGGAATAACCAAAGCCGGATGCGAAAACCATAAAGATATGGAAACAATGAAGTGCGAGCAATCAACCCATACAAGCGTCCAGGTCAGGTTATGGAATTGTTGTATTCTTCGAAATAGATCAACGTCTGGAGAATGAATGGAGACGGACTTACCCGGAATCAAATCAATGACAGACTCCCACCCCTTTCTGTTAAGATTTTTTCCATTTTGGGAATCTCAAAATGGTCATTCCTCTGCCTTACTTAGTAGTGTGATGACAATGGCAACGGAGGAAGTGTTTATGGTATTTCAGGTTTCGAAAGATTTAAAACCTAGGCCAAAATTTATAGAAATCCTGGTCAGGATAATATTGAAGAGCAGGAGGCATCGGAATGGCTCCGAGGAATTTTTGGCCTCCCATTCCTGAAGGAAGATGATGTGTGGACCTCATTCGTGGAAGATTTTATGTCGATAATTCCGAACAACTAAAAGTTTGAAAAATTTGCAGATTACTTGGTGGAAAACTATATAAGACAGCCCGTCCTTTCCCCCAAAATTTGGGCATCATTCGATAAAAATGATGTGACGAACAATCCCTGCGAATCATTCCATTCATATTTTAGAAAAAAATTTTATTATCCTCACCCGGATATTTTTACCTTTTCAAACGCTCTGGTGGACATCCAAACATGTGTTAGAATTAAATTAAATTCTTTGGACGAGTCAGTCAGGTCATCAAATTACCAATTTATAAGTAGTAAGAAAAAAAATAAACACTGTATTTGCTCGGCACAATGACAAGAAAAATGTTTTTAGTTGCAGCTAGTAAAAGGTACTCAAAATACCCCCGTCGCAGCAGACCTGCGTACTCAGCGAATTTCCAAATCAATAATATAATAATAATATATGACAAGTTTGGTCAAAATCTGTCGATAAACGATGAGAATTTTTGCCTATTCTCCATAAGATTAAAATGGGAAAGAGTGAGTAGGTTTGCTGCTGTGAGGAACACTGAAAGTAACCATTTATACCATCAAAAATTTTATTTTTAACATTTATACCAACTTTCATCAACATCTGTCAATAAATATAGGAGTTTGCCTAATCTCCATATGATTAACATGGGAAAAGAGTATGCAGGTTTGCTGCCATGATAAACACATAAACTATAATTTTTTAGCACAAATGTATGGATCTCAACCACATGAAGCTAAATATCAAGTTTCATAAAAAAATATTAGATAATAAGTGAAAAATTAATTTTTTTTAATCCTCCATAAGATTAACATTGGAGCCTCAAAAATACAACGTACTGTGTTTAGATTTTTTTATATCTCGGTAACCGTTGAAGATAGAGAAAAACTTTAAGGAAGTTAATTGTGTAGTTTTTTAAGCTGATTCCAATAGTGAAATGTAAAATTAGAAATTTTTAAAAATTACATGTGAAAAACTCAAAAAACCCCATTTTGGGGTACAAAACCCCCCCAAACTACCCGTTCGCATTGACCGATATTTCTGGTTTACGAACTCGTCCGAGCATTTGTAGGAATACACGTCTCTACCAAATTTGGTCTCGATCGGACCTTTTTTACGAGAGTTATCGTGTTCACAGACACACACATATATATATATATATATATATATATATATATACATATATATATATATATATATATATATATATAAAAATTTTAACAACTATTGTTTTTGGTCTCTGGGCACCTAAAGAAGAAAAAATAACATGGTCTCGGGCTTAACTCTTGCCATGAGACCTACGGTAATAGCTTCTTCCCTATGGGAAATTCGCTAAAAGGAGGAAGTGTTTATGGTATTTCAGGTTTCGAAAGATTCTAAACATATGATTGGCCAAAATTTATAGAAATCCTGGTCAGGATAATATTGAACAGCAGTTGTTATTGAAAATAGTATTTTACTGAACAAACTGAATTTTAACGAAAGTAATTAATAGGAACACGAAAACACACACACACACACACACACACACACACACACATATATATATATATATATATATATATATATATATATATATACAGTAGAACCTCGATTAACCGTCACTTTTTTAACCGTCAGTCTCTATTAACCGCCCCCCTGCTAGCGCAAAAAAACTAAGTTTCCGCATCAGCGCTGAGCCGGATCGTCTTGTGAGGCTCTATGATGAGTAGTGACAACTGTACTGCCCAATTGCAATGTGTGTTAATCATTGGCGGCAAGGGTAGTGACCCACCTGGTTAATCCCTTACACTGTCTTCTGCATTCCACTGCTACAGTTTTATTTCAGTTCAGTATGGTACGTGGCTACAGTGAACTGAAGTTATTACCGATTTTCAGTGCAATGACTACTAGTGTTTACTTGTTTTACCGTTTATTGTTGACAGTGCTGTTTATACGTAGTATGTTAACTCTTATGTTATGGGCGAGAAACGGAAACGTGTAGTCTTGGGACTCGACAATAAACAATAAATTATTAAACGCTGGTGGTTCATCTCAGAAAAATTAGAAACACGACTACCTGAAAAGCTCGACGGGGAAAGAAACAAAGGAAAATGACGAATTATTTAAAAAACTAAATAGCGGTAACGTCAGTTTTGGGAGTAAAAGTACGTACATGTACAGTTGATATTTCATTTTTTCTTAATATAATATTTTAATAAAGTATTTTTTACTTGAATTGATGTAGTTTTGTTTTTTCTCATTAAAAAAAATTCACATTAAGTACTGTGCAGTAATCATGAAAATAATTAGGACAATGGCGCCGTTATAACATGAATTGCGATGTTGCCACGCCAAACACTGTCTAGGTGCTAAGTTGTATCGGCGCTATTATTATTTCTGTTATCCGTCTATTCGGTTATCCGTCATAATCTCGGTCCCGAGGGTGACGGTTAATCGAGGTTCTACTGTATATATATATATATATATATATATATATATATATATATATATATATATATAGATGGTAAAATATAGTTACTGGACTCAATATCTACTAGAACTTTAAAGTAAGGTGCGGGGACAAAATAATTCCCATTCTCTCCCTAAAGGACCCAACCTGATTGCTCCTACCTGGTCGGGCGGCCGTGGAAGTTGATCATGCTCGGGGGCTCCTGGTTGACCCTTTTTAATCCCCTCTAATGAGCGTGTAAGTTCGACCCTTCGCCAGAACCCAAAATATGTGTGGGAATTTGGCTACGGCCCTATTACTGACAAAGATCAGCAGATTGCCTTACAAGGATTATTAATTAATAGTCGTAGAATTTTAGAATGGAAAATACAGTACTAAACATAAATATTCATTTTCATACGCTTGTTGGCCTTCAAAAGTTTTTGGTTCATTCTACGCAAGAGGAATTGTGTAATAGACAGAGAGAGATTGTACACAAACGCTTTGGAAAAGCGGTCCAAACCTACATGTTCAACGAACAATAAAAAAATAAAAATTGTTCAACAAAGAACAATTATTACAATTGTTATCCAGTACATTTTGGTTTACTTCCTCCCTTTTAGCGAATTTCCCATAGGGAAGAAGCTATTACCGTAGATCTCATGGTAAGACTTAAGCCCGGGACCATGTTATTTTTTCTTCTTAAGGTGCCTAGAGACCAAAAACAATAGTGGTCAAGATTTATATATGTATATATTTATATATGTATATATATATATATATATATATATATATTATGTGTGTGTGTGTGTGTGTGTGTGTGTCTATGAACAAGATAACACTCGTAAAAATGGTCCAATCGAGACCCAATTTAATAGAGACGTGTATTCCTGCATTTGCTCGGACGAGTTCGTACACCAGACATATAGGTCAATTGGATCGGGTAGTTTGGGGGAGGGTCTTGTACTAATCAAAATGGGGTTTTTGCGTTTTTCTCATGTTATTTTTAAAAATTTCAAATTTTATCTTTCACTATTAGAATTGCATTAAAAAACTACACAATTTAGTTCCTTAAAGTTTTTCTCTATCTCCGATGGTTACCGAGATATTAAAAAATCTAAACACAGATCGTTGTATTGTGGGGCTCCAATGTCAATCTTATGGACATTATGCTTAAAATCATAGTTTATGTGTTTATCATAGCAGTTAACCTGTATACTCTTTTCCATGTTAATCATATAGAGATTAGGTAAACTCCTTTATTTGTGGACAGATGTTGATGAAACTTGATATAAATGGTCAAAATGTATAGAAACCCCTTATTTTCATCGTTCCTCACAGCAGCAAACTTGCATACTTTTTCTTCACAGCAGCAAACTTGCATACTTTTTCCCATGTAATCTTATTGAGAATAGGCAAATAACTCTCATATTTATCGACAGATAATGATGAAACTTGTCATATATTATTATTATTATGTTATTGATTTGGAAATTCGCTGAGTACGCAGGTCTGCTGCGACGGGTGTATTTATATTGTAATTATAATATAATATTATATAATTTATATAATAATTCATCAACAGGCGGTTCACTCGGAAGTTGTGATAGAGAGGCGCCGCCATTGTTATCAGCTGATATAATAATCACTATTATTTTACTGTATCTGAAATAATTACTAATCAAAGTTCAATGTAAAATAAGAAAAAGTAAATAAAGCTTTGAAACCCTTCGTGTGCTTATTCACATTAAGGATTAGCAAAGTAAAATAATTATATAGAATAGTGACTTAACTTTCACAAATAATTTTGAGGTTATGTCTGTGATGAACATCTGATGTGTCTGTCATGTGTTTGACCTTGACACCAGCGCCATGGCGGTCACCGGAAGTACTTTACGAGTCAAACCTTTACAGATTCTAAATCGAGGCCCTCTTCATTGCATAGGCCTACAGATGCTTCGTTTCAATAAGATCAAATTTTTTTTAATTTTCATCTTAGTTAAACTGTAAAAACTATTTCAAACAATCATGATTATTTCTCACATTTGTGAAACATTTTCCTCTGTCATTCTACGTGAGGCCTACGTGATAGAAAGTTCGTGCGTTCGTGTGCTCATGTTTTGTTAAACTATCGAAAACCCTTATTCAGCCCCATATTAAACCCTACCCCATATTCAATATTACGTCTACAGACGAAAATAATCCGATATTGACAGTCCGGATATGGCAACGGAAAGTCGTGCCGTGTCGCTCTCGGCATGGTTTCCGACCGATTAGCAATTACGATCCGAATGAATGAATTGTGCTGCAATTCGGCTCGTGACCATTTAAATTGCCTTGGGGCCCAATTAGGGGCAATTGTATGGGGTGGATTAACCCGAATTTAAGCAGGAGAGGTTAAGAGAACTCAGTATTGTATATCCTCCTCAAAATTATGGAATAAAAATAAAATAAACTAATTATGACAAGATTTAACTTTGACACAAGTTAATAGAATATTGAATTAACTTCTCAATAAAAACTTCTAACTTGTTTCGTTCAGTTTCTAAAGTTACATTTCTAGTTAAAAATACAGATGACTTTATCATTTAATTTATCCCCATCAATGCACTAACTTAAAAATTCACTTGATGTAGAGATTCAGTGCATGTTTTCTTCAATGTTATTTCAATCAATCGGAATGCTTAAGAGAACTCTTATATGAAATAGAAAAATAAATTCCATAAAAAATCATAAAACACATAAAATAAAAGATCCATAAAATATTTTTAAATAACCATATAAAATAAAAAATATCCACATAAAATACCCCGAATAATAATTTAACTAGAATGCTACTAGATACATGAAACAACCATTAACAGTAATTATTACATCTCAAACAATAACGACCAGATTTTCTCTTAAATTCTCTTCTTATTGACACATTTACGTTAAGTCAAGATTTTTTTAATACTGACTGACAATACATAAACGTCCATCAAATTTTGCAATTCGCTTGATTAATCAATTTCATTTTCACATTATTGTTGCCGAATTTCCCATAGGGAAGAAGCTATTACCGTAGGTCTCATGGCGAGACTTAAGCCCGGGACCATGTTATTTTTCGTCTTTAGGTGCACTGAGGCCAAAAACAATAGTCGTTAAAATTTATATAATATATATAATATATATATATATATTATGTGTGTGTGTGTGTGTATGTTATGTGTGGTGTGTATGTGTGTTTGTGTGTGTGTGTCTGTGAACACGATAGCTCTTGTCAAAATGGTCCGATTGGGACCAAATTTGGTAGACACATGTATTGCTACGTTTGCTCGGACGAGTTCGCAAACCAGACATATCGGTCAATGGGAACGGGTGTTTTGGGGGCGTTTTGTACCCCAAAATGGGGTTTTTTGCATTTTTCACATGTAATTTTTAAAAATTTCTAGTTTAAATTTCACTATTGCAATCAGCTTAAAAACTACACAATTAAGTTACTTAAAGTTTTTCTTTATCTCCAACGGTTGTCAGACAGTTATACGAGTAAGACAGCGTTGTACTGGTCTATATACCGCAGCGTTGCTCGAGCAGGTGGGAGGACCGATGCTGCTAGGTGTCGAGAGACCGAACTATTCTGTGACGTCACTGTCACATCGTATACGTGTCAGACAGCGTTGTGCTGGTCTACATACAGCAGCGTTGCTCGAGCAGGTGGGAGGACCGATGCTGCTAGGTGTCGAGAGACCGAACTATTCTGTGACGTCACTGTCACATCGTATACGTGTCAGACAGCGTTGTGCTGGTCTATACACCGCAGCGTTGCTCGAGCAGGTGGGAGGACCGATGCTGCTAGGTGTCGAGAGACCGAACTATTCTGTGACGTCACTCTCACATCGTATACGTGTCGGAGACCACATGGGAATGCACGTAGCAAAATGCATATATATATATATATATATATTTGATTATGTAGTTCACAAGTAAGGGCAGCTAATATAGTTATTATTAAATTAAAAGAACTTGAACTCCCTTAGATTCGAAACACGTGTCGTGTATCATGAAAATAAAATGTTTAAAGCGAGTTCAAGTTCTTTTAATTTAATAATATATATATATATACACCTTAGTAGTTGAATATGTTCTCCTTTTATCACCAGCTATATCCTATTATAATGTTTTTACTATAAACAAATAAATATGTTTATAGTAACAAATATAATCCATAATAACATATCAAATTTATACATTTTTAATAATTTACGAGCAATGGCATAACAAACTGGTTAGACATTTGTATTTTGTTTATTAACTTGTTTTATTTTGTAGACAAGTTATTTTGTTTGCTGTGTAAAAAAATCCAACGAGGGCGTGGGGCGGTTGAAATTTAGAGACGTTATCACAACTGGTTGACATTTGACACAAGATTGACAGTGTAAAGCGTTCCTCGCTTCAGTGACTGCTGTCGGTCAAGGCTGATAGGCCCCTGTGATGAGTCTGGGGGCACGAAAACAAAAACGTGGCGCCCGGAAATGAAAGACTTAACACTTGAGTAACTGAACTTGTATGGGACGCACCCATGGCTTCCGGCTTCGTGATTAAGAGCTGGATGATACCAGAGAGTGATACAGAAGTATATTAGTAGGCTATATGAGAATATTATCGGTTGGATATGATAATACTTACTAATTAGCCTCTTAGTCAGATTTTACTAAATAATTTATCATAGATGCTGATTTTAATCCACAGTATATTATCAATAGTATAATAACAATAGTAAGAACGATGATTAGGTTACTGTTTAACCGGTTTAATGCGTGACGTCACAGAACAGATTACAGATTCAGCGTTACACATGCTTTGTAGGCTAGTCTATTTTAATGACTTAGCAGTTGATAAATAGGATATCAATAAGTAAAGCAAGTAATTATTAGAAATATCCATACAACTTTCAATAAATTGATTTTATCACCCTCATTAACAATTATTTTCTAAACTGATAACGTATTGACATATGTTTATTTTGTTGTTCGTGTTAAAGAATCGGTCAGAATAGTTTGACCAAGAATGACAATGTTTGTAAAACTGTGCAAGTTAATTAATTTATCCCCTCCTAAAGCTATGTAAGAAATGCATTCATTTCAATGTTGATCTTCGTATCACCCACCAGGTCTTCGATTGCACTTAACAAGTTTTATTGTAACTCGTTATGATTTTCTATCATCACTATAACATGAACATATCTATCTTCACTTGTTATCTAGGCTTCAAATACGAGTAGTTAAATATACTGTACATGAAGCTAAGATACAAGTAATTTATGTTGCATTTTACAAGAAATTATTTTTCTCTAGACGTGCCTATCTTTAACCCCTTTTGGTTAGTTCATTCATGCACATTCTGTGTATACGCTGAGCACGTAAACGGTGCCAAACAAGCCAATGCGAAACGTCGCCTATAATATTCAGTTTGTTATACATTTTATAAACGTTTTAACATAGTTAAAGCCATTCAATGGATTAGATATAAATCACTCTGGGATAAGCTTCAGCTGCCGTTCTCCAGTGTTCTCCAGGGGGCGACGTCCTCTCCTCTCCTCTCCTCACTTTGTTCTATTTCCACATCGCTGTCGCTGCCAAATCCATCTTCCCAGCTTCCGCACTAAAACCCATGTGTTGTCTCCCGCAAGGCTGAGTCTTTAGCCCATTTCAGTTTCGCGGTTAAATTTGTTATTATTGTTAAATGAGCATTAAAGCAGCATTTAACATTGTTTGTTACAAACTGAGGTATATAAACTGTAAATGTAATACATATAAATGCTTCATTAAAAAGTTCTAACTTTGAAAATAAAAGGAAATTAACAAAATCAATTTATTAGGTTTTTGAGAATTTTTAACGAATATTTGAGAATTTCTTTTAGGAAATAGATAGTAGATCTATTTCCTAAAAGAACCGTAGTCCTCATGGTAAGACCTAGGCCGGGGACCAATTTTTTTTCATTTTGGGAACCGATGTATATATATACAGTACTACAAAATCATAAATTTAAAGAGCTTAGGGCATTTTCGATTGTATTACTTTCTCCCCCTATACATAGTATATGGAGAAAGTATTGTTTTCGTCAAAACTTTCGAATTTGAGTTGAGAGTGGATATATCCGTTTTGAAGTCCCCTGACTCCAGAAAAGTGGGTTTCGACGTGATGTCTGTCCGTCCGTGTGTCTGTATGCCTGTGTGAGTGTGTGTGTGTGTGTGTGTGTGTGTGTGTGTGTGTGTGTGTGCGTGCGCGCGCTTGTGTGTGTGTCTGGATCTGGATGTGTACAGAGCCACAGCCAACCCCGTTGGTCCGAATGACATGAAATTTGGCATGTATGTATATATTAAAAGTATCTCCATGTATTTTTCTTTAATTTTTTTTTAATTTTTGATTTTAAGGGTAGTTCACGCCAAAAAAACCCTTAAAAACGTAAAAATCCAAATTTCTCATAAATGACTGACGATTTTGATTAAAGTTTTATAGATTTAAGTCCATAGAGTACTAAATAATTTGACACCACCCGAATATCTGTAAAAATAACGGTTCAAAAGTTATGGGCTTTTAAATGTCAAAAAAATAAATTTTTAAATTTTCAGCAAAGCACTAAAAGTAAAGTATACCTTGACTGGTACCGATGAAATCAGCTTAAAAATCTACACAAATTAGTATTTTGAATTATTTGTCTACGACTAACGGTTCCACAGAAATGTTAAGTTTACTGTCCACGATAAACGCTGTACTTTGTCTGAAAGCGCCCAATGTTATTCTTATGGAGAATATTAAAAAGATCAATTTCTTCCTTATTTTCCAACCGTTTTCCATGAAACTTGGTATGAAGCGTAAGGTCAAATCACTTAACAAAACCAACTTTAAAAAGCTTGGTATATTACTGATGGGTGGGGGGGGGTGGTTTCCCCCGTACAATTCGAACAATTAATTCAACTTTGTCTCTGTTGTATTTATTTTTAAGAATGGGATGATTATTTTTGAAACAATAAATTATTACATGGTATTTAGATAAACCTTGTAGAATATATGTTAGTTTTATTAGAGATTAACTTTTTTTAAATTTACTTAAGGAAGAAAGTATGTGTCAGTCCACTGATACCGTTTATTTTTTATTAATAATCCATCTATTTTGACGTGGATTATTTAATAAGAAAATGTTATGCGATAAACATTTACAATATAAAAAATCAAAAATATTTTATCACTGACAACCTTTTTTATTCAACCTCTTTACAGAATAAAACGCTAAGAAATGTTATCGAGTAATGTGACCTCAAATGGCAAGTTGACGGCGAAAATGTTTAAAGACCAATAAAAACCAATTCCAATGTATATAACCAACCAATTCTAAATGTATATCCTTTTTATGAACTCTGTGTAATTCCTCACAAAATTTGCTCTTATCAAGTAAAAATTTCCTAAGTTTAAAATGAAACCTTAAATCAAAATGTGGAACTAAATTCAATAAATTGTATCACAATTGGTGAACATGCCCATCGAAATACAGTGTAATACAACTTGAATACTGAATACAGGGCCACTCCGCTTCTTAGCTACGGCCGCGCCGCGATGGCGTATTTACCCTAACTTTAACTTTAAAAGTGCATTTCTCGGTTATCCGAGGACGGATTTCGTTTATCAAAGTACTGTTCGATTAAAAATTGTAAAAAATACAAAATGGCGGCTAGCGGCTAAACGAAGGATTTTTCGACAAATGGTTGTAGGTGATTTTTTGTTTATTTTGTTGAGTACTATCACCCCTCGAAGTTTGTGCCCGATTTTATTGAACACCCTGTATGTATATATATATATAAATGTTAATGACTATTGTATTTGGTCTCTGGGCACCTAAAGACGGAAAAATAACATGGTCTCGGGCTTAAGTCTCGCCATGAGACCTACGGTAATAGGTTCTTCCCTATGGGAAATTCGCTAAAACCTGGAGATAATTTGATTATATGTACCAAATTTCATTTTAATCGGACAAACGGGGTAGGCTGTGGCTCTGTACACATCCAGACACACACACACACACCCAACAAACGGACTGACAGACATCACGTCGAAACCCATTTTTTGGATATATCCACTTTTAACTCAAATTCGAAAATTTATAAATAAGGGGAGGAAGTAATAAAAATAAGGAAAATACACGACGAATGTCTGTATTTTCTAACTAATGATGGCCTGTTGGCTGTGATTGGCACGTATATTCGTTTTTTGGGGATATTTTCCAGTGTAATTACAGAATTGTCCGATGGGTAGGCCATGTTGGTCAAACAGCCAAATCCTGTTGAAACAAATTATAAAAGTTTATAGTTTCGATGACTTAGAAGCCCCTTTAAACTGTTTGCAAGATACAAATAGGATTTAAATTAGGAGGCCTTACACGTTTCCGATTGCTGACCGAGGGCGGGGAGGGAGTTGGGAACACGTAACCAACCGGAACGTCGTCCTGCACAGGAGTTCGGCTGTAAATACTGTGCTGTGCTCGTACATAGGCAGTAGCCTCTGCCTGTGTACACGTGTAGGGGATAGTAATTCCCGCCCACAGTATTAGGCCTAACGGTACAAAGAGAATAACCGTTGAAATTCACAGAATTTCATCGTAAGGGTATTTATTGGGTTATGTCATGTTGATTTTTTTGCAGAGTTTTTAGGCCAATATCCTCAGATTTAAGAATCTTTGACAATGCAACCATATTTGAATAAATGTCTCACACAACAATTTCAAATTGTGTTATTTGGTACCGCAACGCGGCTTTAAAGGTAATAAAGACATTTATTAAGACAAAATTCAACTGATTAAAAACGGCGCAATAGAGGATCGTAGTATCTCCCTGTATCTCGTATATGCATGGGTGGTTTTTGGATTTGGTAACAAAATTACTTGGCTACCTGGGTAGGTCGCTTTTCCAAAAGCTAATCTAATCTAATTCAGATAGTTTGAAAACGGCGATTTCTACTCTTGAACACCCTACTCTCACCTTAGTGCTGTAGAAAGAGAAAAATAAATAAAAATGAAACGATATAGCCGTATGGAGTTATTTCTATCTTTATGGTTGTCTTCAAATTATTCTACTAAAGTAGTAAAGTTTCTATCGTAAAACTAAAGAGGTTAAACCATCTTATATTCTAATCCTATAAATTGAAAACGAGATCGCACGCCCCACGCTAGCGTGAGGCTGTTCACTAAGCAAAAACACAACAAAATTTTATTAAATTATGTAAATAACTAAGAGAGTTATACCAATTAATTTATATATTCTTCGTAAGAATTACAATGAATTAGTAGGTTTTCTGCAGTAAGTCACATTAAATTTAGGAGTTATACGAATGTATTGATAAAACGTAAGTAGATGGACTTGCGTACCAAATTTTAGGAGAATGTTACCGGTAAGAGGAAGTACCGGTAACTAAGTAAGTTATTGTTTTTGTAAGATTAAAATTACTCAATGTACCATGTATGTGTGTGTGTGTTTACCATTATGAATACTCAGAACCCAAATGACCTAGATTCATGATTCAAAATACTAAATTGTTTGTTGTTTAACTGAATCATGTGGTAAAAATGTTTTTATTTACTTCCCTGTGGGAAATAGGTTGGATCTTGGATATGTCCAAAGGTAAATTTTTAACTTAATATAAACAGCTGTTCTTATTCTTTTGTATTATAAATCCAATACAACAGCTCTGGTGGTTTCTATGGAAACCTATTACATATTTTCCATCTTACAAATCACCAACCCCCGCCCAAGAGCTAAGACATATCCATGTCAAAATAGAAAGAGTTTTTCAATATTAAACACTATTAAATTGAAACCCCATTTTTTGGGGTACAATCCCTCTCCCACAGTCAAGTAGTTAATGTAGTCCAAATGCGTTTCCCATAAAAATCTTCTAAGATATTGCAGAAAGGAAACCAACCAATGTTATAATAATCAGAAAAAAATTTCTGTCGTTATCGTGTCTACATATGTATATATATATATATATATATATATATATATATATTGGAGTTAAACCTACATATACATATACAGTATAAAATGTTGAATGACTCCACAACTCGTACCTGACGGAGGAACGAGGTAACGAGGTGTCAACCACCGGCACACAACTGGGTCCGGTACATACATGCTGTCGAAGTTACGAGGTGTCAACCACCGGCACACAACTGGGTCCGGTACATACATGCTGTGGAAGTTACGAGGTGTCAACCACCGGCACACAACTGGGTCCGGTACATACATGCTGTCGAAGTTACGAGGTGTCAACCACCGGCACACAGCTGGGTCCGGTACATACATGCTGTCGAAGTTACGAGGTGTCAACCACCGGCACACAACTGGGTCCGGTACATACATGCTGTGGAAGTTACGAGGTGTCAACCACCGGCACACAACTGGGTCCGGTACATACATGCTGTCGAAGTTACGAGGTGTCAACCACCGGCACACAACTGGGTCCGGTACATACATGCTGTCGAAGTTACGAGGTGTCAACCACCGGCACACAACTGGGTCCGATACATACATGCTGTCGAAGTTACGAGGTGTCAACCACCGGCACACAACTGGGTCCGGTACATACATGCTGTCGAAGTTACGAGGTGTCAACCACCGGCACACAACTGGGTCCGGTACATACATGCTGTCGAAGTTACGAGGTGTCAACCACCGGCACACAACTGGGTCCGGTACATACATGCTGTGGAAGTTACGAGGTGTCAACCACCGGCACACAGCTGGGTCCGGTACATACATGCTGTGGAAGTTACGAGGTGTCAACCACCGGCACACAACTGGGTCCGGTACATACATGCTGTGGAAGTTACGAGGTGTCAACCACCGGCACACAACTGGGTCCGGTACATACATGCTGTCGAAGTTACGAGGTGTCAACCACCGGCACACAGCTGGGTCCGGTACATACATGCTGTCGAAGTTACGAGGTGTCAACCACCGGCACACAACTGGGTCCGGTACATACATGCTGTCGAAGTTACGAGGTGTCAACCACCGGCACACAACTGGGTCCGGTACATACATGCTGTCGAAGTTACGAGGTGTCAACCACCGGCACACAACTGGGTCCGGTACATACATGCTGTCGAAGTTACGAGGTGTCAACCACCGGCACACAGCTGGGTCCGGTACATACATGCTGTGGAAGTTACGAGGTGTCAACCACCGGCACACAACTGGGTCCGGTACATACATGCTGTCGAAGTTACGAGGTGTCAACCACCGGCACACAACTGGGTCCGGTACATACATGCTGTGGAAGTTACGAGGTGTCAACCACCGGCACACAGCTGGGTCCGATACATACATGCTGTGGAAGTTACGAGGTGTCAACCACCGGCACACAACTGGGTCCGGTACATACATGCTGTGGAAGTTACGAGGTGTCAACCACCGGCACACAACTGGGTCCGGTACATACATGCTGTCGAAGTTACGAGGTGTCAACCACCGGCACACAAGCTGGGTCCGGTACATACATGCTGTGGAAGTTACGAGGTGTCAACCACCGGCACACAGCTGGGTCCGGTACATACATGCTGTGGAAGTTACGAGGTGTCAACCACCGGCACACAACTGGGTCCGGTACATACATGCTGTGGAAGTTACGAGGTGTCAACCACCGGCACACAACTGGGTCCGGTACATACATGCTGTGGAAGTTACGAGGTGTCAACCACCGGCACACAACTGGGTCCGGTACATACATGCTGTGGAAGTTACGAGGTGTCAACCACCGGCACACAACTGGGTCCGGTACATACATGCTGTGGAAGTTACGAGGTGTCAACCACCGGCACACAACTGGGTCCGGTACATACATGCTGTGGAAGTTACGAGGTGTCAACCACCGGCACACAACTGGGTCCGGTACATACATGCTGTGGAAGTTACGAGGTGTCAACCACCGGCACACAACTGGGTCCGGTACATACATGCTGTCGAAGTTACGAGGTGTCAACCACCGGCACACAACTGGGTCCGGTACATACATGCTGTCGAAGTTACGATGTGTCAACCACCGGCACACAACTGGGTCCGGTACATACATTCTGTCGAAGGTTTAAGGTGTCAACCACCGGCACACAACTGGGTCCGGTACATACATGCTGTCGAAGGTTTACGGTGTCAACCACCGGCACACAACTGGGTCCGGTACATACATGCTGTGGAAGTTACGAGGTGTCAACCACCGGCACACAACTGGGTCCGGTACATACATGCTGTGGAAGTTACGAGGTGTCAACCACCGGCACACAACTGGGTCCGGTACATACATGCTGTGGAAGTTACGAGGTGTCAACCACCGGCACACAACTGGGTCCGATACATACATGCTGTCGAAGTTACGAGGTGTCAACCACCGGCACACAACTGGGTCCGATACATACATGCTGTCGAAGTTACGAGGTGTCAACCACCGGCACACAACTGGGTCCGGTACATACATGCTGTGGAAGTTACGAGGTGTCAACCACCGGCACACAACTGGGTCCGGTACATACATGCTGTGGAAGTTACGAGGTGTCAACCACCGGCACACAACTGGGTCCGATACATACATGCTGTGGAAGTTACGAGGTGTCAACCACCGGCACACAACTGGGTCCGATACATACATGCTGTGGAAGTTACGAGGTGTCAACCACCGGCACACAGCTGGGTCCGATACATACATGCTGTGGAAGTTACGAGGTGTCAACCACCGGCACACAGCTGGGTCCGGTACATACATGCTGTGGAAGTTACGAGGTGTCAACCACCGGCACACAACTGGGTCCGGTACATACATGCTGTGGAAGTTACGAGGTGTCAACCACCTGCACACAGCTGGGTCCGATACATACATGCTGTGGAAGTTACGAGGTGTCAACCACCGGCACACAACTGGGTCCGGTACATACATGCTGTGGAAGTTACGAGGTGTCAACCACCGGCACACAACTGGGTCCGGTACATACATGCTGTGGAAGTTACGAGGTGTCAACCACCGGCACACAACTGGGTCCGATACATACATGCTGTGGAAGTTACGAGGTGTCAACCACCGGCACACAACTGGGTCCGATACATACATGCTGTGGAAGTTACGAGGTGTCAACCACCGGCACACAACTGGGTCCGGTACATACATGCTGTGGAAGTTACGAGGTGTCAACCACCGGCACACAACTGGGTCCGATACATACATGCTGTGGAAGTTACGAGGTGTCAACCACCGGCACACAACTGGGTCCGGTACATACATGCTGTGGAAGTTACGAGGTGTCAACCACCGGCACACAACTGGGTCCGGTACATACATGCTGTGGAAGTTACGAGGTGTCAACCACCGGCACACAACTGGGTCCGGTACATACATGCTGTGGAAGTTACGAGGTGTCAACCACCGGCACACAACTGGGTCCGGTACATACATGCTGTGGAAGTTACGAGGTGTCAACCACCGGCACACAACTGGGTCCGGTACATACATGCTGTGGAAGTTACGAGGTGTCAACCACCGGCACACAACTGGGTCCGGTACATACATGCTGTGGAAGTTACGAGGTGTCAACCACCGGGACACAACTGGGTCCGGTACATACATGCTGTGGAAGTTACGAGGTGTCAACCACCGGCACACAACTGGGTCCGGTACATACATGCTGTTTCAGTTACGAGGTGTCAACCACCGGCACACAACTGGGTCCGGTACATACATGCTGTGGAAGTTACGAGGTGTCAACCACCGGCACACAACTGGGTCCGGTACATACATGCTGTGGAAGTTACGAGGTGTCAACCACCGGCACACAACTGGGTCCGGTACATACATGCTGTGGAAGTTACGAGGTGTCAACCACCGGCACACAACTGGGTCCGATACATACATGCTGTTGAAGTTACGAGGTGTCAACCACCGGCACATAACTGGGTCCGATACATACATGCTGTTGAAGTTACGAGGTGTCTACCACCCGGCACACAACTGGGTCCGATACATACATGCTGTTGAAGTTACGAGGTGTCAACCACCGGCACATAACTGGGTCCGATACATACATGCTGTTGAAGTTAAGAGGTGTCTACCACCCGGCACACAACTGGGTCCGGTACATACATGATGTCGAAGTTACGAGGTGTCAACCACCGGCACACAACTGGGTCCTATACATACATGATGTCGAAGTTACGAGGTGGCGTAGATACAGTTTTTTCAAGGGAGGGGATATAAATACACCCCCCCCCAAGTAAAACTTATTCTAGAGGATGTAGTATAGGGTACATAAGGGACATTTTGATGAGTTAAATACTATATAAAGATCATGCAATTCCTCCGCTGCCATCTTGGACGCTGGACCCATCAGAACAATGTTAGTTTTTGGACAGCGGTACAAATTAATTGACCGTCGTAAAAATGGCTGAGGTGTCAAAATAAAGGTAAAGGTAAAGTGATTATCTAGGAAATTATACTGTTTTTATCCTAAAAAAGATTTACAGCTTGTTATTTTACACTCTTTGTTTTGTTAACTAGATGCGATTTGTCAATTAATTATCGAATAAAATTATGAGGTAATTATATTTAAAAATGTTCTTAAATAATAATGCAATTCCTTTTATAGCCACTTTACCTTAAATTTGACACCTCAACCATCTGTTTACGACCATCGTGTAGCTAGTAATCTCTATATATAAAATTGAATGTATGTCTGTCTGTCTGTCTGTCTGTCTGTCCTTTATGCGTTGCCAAACTACTCATCCGATCGCCATGAAATTTTAGGAAGTTGCTCTGTATGTGTCCGGGAAGGTTTTAGTGAAAAAATATTTTATACATTCTGTCGAAGGTTTAAGGTGTCAACCACTGGCCCACAACTGGGTCCGGTACATATATTCTGTCGAAGGTTTAAGGTATCAAACACCGGCATACAACTTGGTATCATATATATACTCTGTTGAAGGTACAAGGTGTCAACCACTGACACACAACTGAGTATCATACATTTACTCTGTTATAGGTACGAGGTGTCAACCACTGACACACAACTGGGTATCATAGAACTACTCTGTTATAGGTACGAGGTGTCAAACAGTGATACACAACTGAGTATCACACATTTACTCTGTTATAGGTACAAGGTGTCAACCACTGACACACAACTGAGTATCATATATTTACTCTGTTATAGGTACAAGGTGTCAACCACTGACACACAACTGAGTATCATACATTTACTCTGTTATAGGTACGAGGTGTCAACCACTGACACACAACTGGGTATCATAGAACTACTCTGTTATAGGTACGAGGTGTCAACCACTGACACACAACTGAGTATCATATATTTACTCTGTTATAGGTACGAGGTGTCAAACAGTGATACACAACTGGGTATCATACACATACTCTGTTGAAGGTACGAGGTGTCAATTACTGACACACAACTGGGTATCATACACATACTCTGTTGAAGGTACGAGGTGTCAACCACTGACACACAACTGGGTATCATACAACTACTCTGTTATAGGTACGAGGTGTTAAACCGTGATACACAATTGGGTATCATACATATACTCTGTTGAATGTACGAGGTGTCAACCACTGACACACAACTGGGTCTCGCACCTCCATACGTTTACAAAAATAAATGCTAAACTCACCGTGTTGTCGGTTATTTGTATCCTTTTGCTCCGGCCAGGGGCTGCTACTACACCACAGAAACACACCACAACCACGACCCATCCCGCGCTGCACCGAGCTTCTAGCCTTAGCCCCATCGCTACCAGTTTTCGGAATTTAAAAAACTTATGTTTTAATACGCGCACACGTTTATTAAATTATTTTCAAGAATGACATGGTGATTATGATTAATTAATAATAATTAATAATATGTTTTTTGAATAAAAGAAGGTCTTGTCCTAAACGAATATTTTGTTAGATGTTTAAAATTCATCGGATAATCAGTGAATAATGTATGTTACGAGCGCGTGGATCGAGTCTGCGAGAGCGGACGGGCGTAGCTACCGCTGCAACCGCCCAAGCGCAACTACCTGACACAGACAGCGCAGTGTTGCCAGGGAGTCCTGGGACAGTACGAAATACCACGCACATGCGTCACATGCCCTCGTGGGTCAGTGCGTGGAACCCGTGTGTGACGTGTTCTGTACACGGAATGCAAGCTTTCTCTTAAAATTACTTCATTCTTTTAAAATTCGAGTCCATGCAAAAATATGTGGGTCAATAGATTTTGTGTTAAGATTTATTAAGCCTGTGTTCTGTTTTATTTGGTAAAAACCTTTTTGAAATTACATTTTTATGCATATAACACAGTCCCTGGTGACTAAAAGTTGCAGTTTTTAGTATATCATTTATTTTGAAATTTTAAATAAAAATTAGTAGATCTAAAGTTTAATACTACTATTAATAATTTCAGTACAAAGCCATAATAACATATTGTTTTGCATGGACATAATTTTACAATGTGATGAAATTATATTCCAGCCATTTTAAAGACAGGCAAAGTAGTATTGTGCTATTTCCCCCTTTCTGGAGGGGCATAGACCCTAACCATTCGATACACTGTATCGACTTAACTGTTACAATGTAATAGTGACTAAACTTTAGTCACTATTCCGTCTATAAAGGTAACAACATTAGTACATTTTTTATATACCAATGGCTAAAAACGCAATGGGTTGCTTATATAACTGTTCGTTTTAAAAAACATATACATTTTTTATGTGAAAAATACATAAGTTATACCAAATAACACTTTTGACATAATTTTATTTTAATATATTTATTAAAATATATTTAAAATAAATACACATCAAATTTTAAATAAATAATTTATAAAAATAATTCAGTATATTATAATGTTTTCTTGATATTAATTTAAAAATTATAAAAATTTAATTATTTATATGTAATAAAGACAAACCAAAAAGTGTTTATTTTACAATTTTAAAATAAAAAATATAGAAGATTAATATTCTTTTAGATTAAATAAATGTAATTATCGTACTAAATATAAAAATTGTTAACTATGTGTATAGTATAAAAGTATTACACATTTTTAATGTAAGTTTGTAATATACCAATTAATATAATTACTTTAAGACTTAAAATACTAATGACAATATAGAGGTTAGCTATAAATTATAATTATATAAATGTTTATTAAATAATGATAAAATTTTTGTTAATAAAACTTATCTATCAAAAATTATATTATTATTCTATTCTTTGTAAGAATTACAAAGGAAATGAATACTTAGGTTTTCTACCACAAGAAACATTAACTTTGGGTGTTTTATGGACGTATTGATAAAATACATATGAAAAATATTATTGAATGACGTGTTTAAGGTCCCGACGTCATGGCCCGGGCTTAACTGTGACCATTTGGGTCATGTTAATTGCTCACTTTTCCATAGGAAATTCGCTAATAAGATACGTTACTGTTTCGACTGTACAAATTTTTCAAACTAGTGAGACACTAGTAGAACCAACACTATCAGTGTTGGTTCATGGAATTACGCAGTGCTTGGTCTGATGTGTCACGGAATTCAAACGACGTATATTGACGTTAATTAATAGTGCCTGAATTCCCTAAACAAGTTAAGCTTTCCTGATGTTTCAATAAATAGTACCTGGTGACCGAACTTTGCTTGGATAGATTATTACATTTAATAAGTTAATTAGCAAAATTAAAATACATTTATTACTCATTGTAAAGACAGTTTACTTGTATATGGTTTAAATAAACCCGATTTATTACACCTTAATTAATATAGTATAAACACTTTTTTACTCACTTGCATAAACTCTGAACAACCTATTCCCTAATTAACCTATACCGGACGGGGATCGATCCCATTTCCTTTCACACGTGAATCCTCCGCGCAAGCACCAAGCTACGACACGACGTCTGATACGCCAGCCAGTCGTTTAAGGTGTTTTACCCAACCTCAATTGTTTGAGCGGATCATATACTGTTTATTTATCCATAAAGTTATTATTAGCTGTGATCAACTGATTGTGTTATAAACACAATGAGTTTTGAAAAACAAAAGAAAAGTTTAATTTTCACCATTTGGTTTGTTACATTATTGGCTTCAAGCACTGTACATTGAATAAGTTTTCTATAAAAACACGAAAGATTTCGGATATAATTTTCTCTACTTTTATTTCGCACACCCTTTAGTTTTTACACTTTGTTTGCTAATTTGATAATTTTTCATTTATTACATACGTAAATAAATATTCATGCAAAACCTCTATTCACATATTGTTCACCACCATCTTAAATCAACAACTGTCAAACGGTTATAAACAGAATGATGTTTTGATTTGTATTATTGGCATTTTATTCTCTATCAGCTTAATGTTAATTTTGTAGATTTTAAACTTAATATTACAAGAAAACTGAATCTTACTGAATATAGACCTATCTAGAACTTATATTCTAGTCGGAAATTAGTTATTTCCAAAATTAAAAAAATCGTTAGAGCCGTTATTGAGATCGTTGTGCAAATATATATATATATATATATAATAAATATATATAATAAATATATATATATTAAATATATATATATATATATATATATACAAACCTTGCTCGTATTATAGTACTGGATTGGATAGTTTACATTATTTAGCTCCTTTTTCTTCTTAGCGCTTTAGACTTTTTGTAACACACTAAATTCAAAACTATAGCTCCAAGGTTGGGGAATGGGGTTAACGAATATATATGTTGATAAAATGTTTGTAGGCCTATATTAGCCAATAAATATAATACGTATTTACTGTTTTTAAACTAGCTGTTGTTTTTATTATCGCCGGAGGTTTTAGTACAAAACACCATCACCACCAACATTATTCCTATAAAAGATGTTTTTCTCACACTAATATTCGCGATGACCGGCTAGGAAATTACGATGTTTGAACGGAAATAAAACTAGTTTTAATAATGTTAAATGATAATAAAACATTTTACATACAAAAATGAATTTAGGTGGCTTATGAAATACAACACTTCTCTTTACATATTCCGAATGTCATTATGTAAACATTAAGTAAAGTCTTAACTTATTTTTGACTCTTGCAATCCGGGAACATTAGGTCGGAAATCGATTTTATCACGGAATAAACGATTTTGAAAATTCAATCCACCAAACAATAAGTATAACTGGAATGCTTGACATGTTATAAAAATCACCAAGTACGTTGAAGCTTCCCACAGACCAACGTTCGTGAAAATAATGTTAGAGTTGAGTAAAACAGTAGGCATTATCTCGACCACGTCCAGAGAGACCATGCACAAGGCGAATATGGTGAGCGAAGCGATGAGGGAGGACCAGTAGCCTCTGTCAGTGTCGGCCACCACGTCGCCGTCGGTGTACCTGTCTCGCTGGACGGGCTCTGTCCTCCTGGAGAGGTTGAGCAGCACGGCCACCAGGAGCAGGGCGGATGACCCTCCGGCGAACACGCTACTCCAGCGGTCCAGGAACATGTCCAACAGCACCACGGACAACATGACGTTCATCTCATCGTACCTATAGTGGGCGCGCGACCTCCTGAACGGCCGCTTTGTCGACGTCGACCCATCGGTCCGTATCACCATCTGGCTGCTTCTCTGGCTTAGGCACCACGCGCACAGCCCCAGTCTCAGTGCACACAACAGAATCGGTCTCCAAGGAAATCCTTTACGCTTCTTCTCATGTGTCACTCTCAAGGCCGTGTCTCCGACTTTGACTTTAGCACGAAATTCCATGGTAAGCTGATTTAAACGAAAATAAAATTTAAATTAACGTATCATATTGAAAACATTTAATTTGGAATTTGTTTATTTTGATCATATGTTTCAGCAGGTATTTGTATCATTCGTATGTCTCAGCCGAAGATTATAATGCACCAAAGAGAAATCACTGTAAAAGGATTGAAAAATTAACTTCAAAAATCAATCGACAAAATATGCCCTCACAACAACCTAATTTTATAGACGTTATAGGTTAGATTATTGAAATGGCAACCATACCATATGGTAGATACTTTAAGCCAAGTATGAATGAGAAATGAGTGTTGGATGATTGTGGCGCGATCTTGTAGTCTTGTTACTGACTAAAGGTAACATGTTCCTTAGACAGGGCTGTTAATTAAGAGCCCAACAGCCAATGGCAACAAAGGGACCTACAGTTTGACGTGGAATCCGAACCACAGCCTCTGAATTACGAATTGGTCTAGTTATGAGGATGGTCTTTACGGATTAACGTAGTATTTAATAGTGTGGACGTTAATTCAAACACGAGAACACTACACCCACCAAACATCGCTTACAACTATCACAATTCGTGAACTCCAAGTAGCTGGATTACAGGACGTCGTTACCGTCCCAGACGGTTATGTGCTATAAAGCTCTAACCTGCATAGAAATATAGGGGATAACAGGATCCAACCAATAAAAAATAGGATTTAATCAATATGATAGGAACAGACCAGGATAATGACGATCACATGAGGCTTACCTGGGGTTACACGTCTCCTACCTTGTCGTCAGCCTCAGTACAGAACAGACCAGGATAATGACGATCACATGAGGCTTACCTGGGGTTACACGTCTCCTACCTTGTCGTCAGCCTCAGTACAGAACAGACCAGGATAATGACGATCACATGAGGCTTACCTGGGGTTACACGTCTCCTACCTTGTCGTCAGCCTCAGTACAGAACAGACCGTGATAATGACGATCACATGAGGGTTACCTGGGGTTACACGTCTCCTACCTTGTCGTCAGCCTCAGTACAGAACAGACCGTGATAATGACGATCACATGAGGTTTGCCTGGAGAGACACGTCTTTCTCCTCGACATGGTACTGTGGCGGGTCCTGTAACCCAGCTACTGGGAAATCGCGATATGTGGGTAATTGTTAGCGATGATTAGTGGGTGTAGTGTTATTTTGTGTGAATCAACGTCCGCACTACTGAATACTGCTTCAATCCGCAAAGACCATCCGCATGATTAAATCTTTTTTTACTTCCGAGGCAGTGGTTTGGATTCCACATTAAAATGTAGGTCCCTTCGTAGCCATTGGCTGTTGGGCTATTAATTAGCAGTCCTGTCTAAGGAACGTATCAGCCTTAGTCAGTAAAAAGACCACAGTATTGCGCCACAATTATCATACAATCAATCCTCATTCATACTTGGCTTAAAATACCTACCATGTGGTATGGTTGCCATTTCAATAATATAAACAAATCTATTTTAATATACTACGTTAATCCGCAAAGACCATCATCATAATTGTACTAGTTCGTAATTCAGAGGCAGTGGTTCGGACTCCAGGTTTAACTATAGATTCCTTAGATATGCCATTAATTGAGCTATTAATTAATATTTTGTTCTGTATAAGGAAGATGTCAGCTTTATTCAGTATCAAGACTACATGATCGCACCTCAATTATATTACACTCATTTCTCATTCATATTTGGCTTAAAATACCTACCAATATAGGGCGCCATTTCACCAACTAAGCTTTAGTAAAGAACAGCCCGACAGATGTACAATTGGGTTGGGTCAGTGTCAAGTGAGTCAGTCAATTATCCAATGTCTCCTACGAGAACTGTGGTCAACTGTTTTCCCAAATGGTGAACCATTCATCGGCATATTCTCGATTACCTTAGTTTTGTTCTACATTATTTTCATCTAAAAAAATTGTGTATATATAAAACAATCTAGTAGAAATGATTGGTAACACCTGTCCATAATAAGGGAAGAAAATCTCTTACCGCTAAGAAACATTATGCCCTCTACATAGGCCTATCGACTTAAACCAATTAAAAATTTTGCATCATTGGGTATATAGGTTTATTTATAAGACAGTTTTAATATAATAATCGTTGTTCGTTACTAAAATACCTTAACAAACCTAATAAACGCTAACGTAATAAACCTAGTGATATCCTAATAATTTAAATTAAATGAAATTATTCACTGTTCATAAGCCATAAGACAATTGAGATTGTCAGAATATCAAACATATTATTCAGAAAATTTTGTTAGTAAAACTTTCTGTTGCAAATTTTCTGCTATAAATAAAAATATTAATTCAGTCTTTAAGCAAAAATATGTAACAATAGAATTTAAGCAGTAAATATCTCTAATAAAAAATAATAGCAAGTAAACAGTAACTAGATTTAAAAACATATACATACTGTACCCCAATTATAGATTTTATCTCCCAGGATTAACTAGGCTCTATCTCAATTGATAAAGTTACCATACGTGTTACCATTAAGTAAGATTAGTTTAGAATTAAATACACTTATAGCCTATTATGCAGAGTCTTCGTACGTACTAAATGACAAGCCCAGTACCGTTAAAATTTAAGGAAGGAAAGTTGATGATCATGTTGAAAGTAGGCTACGTAAAACGGTAAGTCAGCTAAAAGTGTTTAACACTTGAATTGCTGCGGTTTAAATTTATCTTGGTCGGATATGCCGACATGCATTGTCTTCAGAAGCCCCATTAAATAAATCCCCATTGCATGAGCTAATAAAATTGTATAAATTATCAGGGATAATATGTTTAGAAGGTTAAAAATTCTGAGACAACCAATATTCTATAAATATCCAGCAAAACACTCTTTTCTACGATTCGAAATTTAAGTAAATTCTTTAAAAACCGGACCGGTAAAACCAGGACCAATCATTGGTGAAAATAATTTTGTTTTGAAGTTGAAAAAACTGAAATTACAAGTTTCCGTTTGATGATTTTGAATAAAAATACTACACATACATTATATTTTAATGTTTCATGGTGTTGGGTAGCGGTAAGCGAACGTGATTTTGATGGTACGGCCTACGAGTACCATCGGTTATAGTCTGCGCTTCATATGAAATTGCAATGCTTTGAAAATAAATACGTTTTACTTACTACACTATAAATACATGATTTATTGAAACTAAAATAATGGTATTGATCGAAGGGAGATGTATGATGAGAGCGGGAGACTCCAGCAGGAGTTGCGCCTTTATCTCGTCACTCTCCCTTACCTACGTGTGCCAGCCAAGCCTCTCAGACGTCAACAAAGGTGTCTTATCGTCACCTGCTTATCTCTCTCAGTGGCCTGCAGGTGTCCACGTGTGTGCGTCCCATTTAACCGGCCTCGCCTACACCTACAGCTCACTTTCGTACAGTAAAAATTAGCCTATACAACGTATTTTATTATAAAAGTCACAGTGAGCCCGGGCAACGACGGACAGAAAAAGGCTGTCGGGAGAAATTAAAGGCAAGAAGATTTTTTTACACTTGATAGTAGGCCTACGTGATAGGGTGTAGGCCCTAATATTTCACATATATTCTGAGAAATTCCCCTCAGAAAACAAGTTAAAGTAATTGTTTGAATTTTTGGGACACAACCACCCCCTCGCCAAACACCAAAAGCTTTGAGTGGGTTTTGCAGGTTGATGTGACCCTACACCGCCCTTGTATGATTTCTTTAAACATTTTATAAACGGTATCAATGGACTGACACATACTTTCTCCCTAAATTAAATTAAAAAAAGTACAGCATTTGATAAAACTATCATATTATTACAAGTTTATCTAAATATCATTTGATATCAAAAGAAAAGAAATATCAAAAGTAATTGTTTGAAGAACAAACAGCAAGGTAAAATTGTCTAAATAAATTTTTTAAATATTTTGCACCATTATACCCTCGCCTCGGCAATACCAAACTTTTTCAGTGGGATTTATTGGGTGCTATTGGGTATTTGCTTACTTACTTATCTTACTGTATCGGGGTTAAATAAATCCCATGCTCTCAAAGCTGCAGCTGGTTTAAATATTCCAACAGATAATTTTTTCTATTAACCGTTTACAGCAAAATAATGGGTACGAATGTAGAGTAAATGTTATTGTACATGCAAATTTAATTTATGAACACTTATGTTACATGGATATGAGCAGATCATTCGAGGAATTGTTAAAAAAAAATGGGGATTTTCATGCAATTCAGAATGTAGATAATAAAAGTGTAAATAATGAAATTTTCATCAATGAAACTATTGATATTTATACTGTAAGTAAGGATTGTACTCCTTATTAAAAATTAAAGTATTAATTAAAAATAAAAGTTAAGGATTGCTCGAGCGATAGTGTTGCTTGTAAAGTAAGTCCCATCACATATAGGTGGAAGGGTAGGCCCATAAGAGTTAAAGCTAAACTTTGCGTAACTCTTGCATACTTTTCTCAAAAACTGTGAGAGATACAACAATGAAATTTGTATGTTTTGTTATAGAGGCGTAAAAATTAAAAATGAATAAAAATTTTTTTATAAAAAAATAAAATTAAATAAAAATTTTAAAATATTTTTGGTTTTCCAACACATTTTTTAAATTATAAAATATGTAATATAAAATGAGAATCTCATGTTAAACCTTACAAAAGGCTTATTTTAATATGTGGTAAAAATTTGAAAGCTCTCTATTAGTTCCCGAGTAAAGTTTGCAGAACCGTTAAAAAAGTGAAGATCGGAAATTGCGATAAAAGTTAGATATCATATTGATATTATTGATAATTTAATTGCTTGGTAATTTAAAGCAGGTCCTACCTTAAAACAAGCCAGCACCATAAGCTGGGTCATCAGGATTTTCTTCATTATCTTCCAGCTTCTTTTTAGCGAATTTCCCATAGGGACGTAGATATTACCGTAGGTCTCATGGCAAGAGTTAAGCCCGGGACCACGTTATTTTGTTTTCTTTAGGTGCCCAGAGACCAAAAACAATTGTCGTTAAAATTTATATATGTATATATATAGTATATATATATATATATATATATATATATATATATATATAATATCCGACCGTGTTTCCCCCTACAGTGATGGTACTCACAAGGTTTTGATCCCTCACGAGCCCGACAACCTTCACGAGAGGATCTTGTTCCGTGACGATGATTCTCAGCACAGGACTCGTCATTGTGGGAGGTTTTACTTCCTAATCGTAAACCTTTTGAGCTAAGAAGAAAATTTGTTTTCGTACTTTGGACCTCGGTTGTACAATGGGCTCCCTGATAGCCTAAACAGACTCGGTATGATTTGATTAAAAAAAAACTTAAAAGCATTGTTTACTTAAATAGTTATAGAGTTAAAACTTATTTATATTGTTCGATCTTACTAATGTTTATTACTAATTTGTTAATAATGCTATAAGTTTTAACATGTTTTTATTCAAAACTATGCTAAATAGATTGTAAGTTCTTTGTAAATTGACGTTAGTTATTCTGAAAGGTTGGTGTACTAGAGAAACGCTATAAAAATAAAAGACATTTTTATTTATTTGCATTAAAAATACAAATTTTCAGTGACTTCACAAAAACTAATACTTTTAATGCAATTTTAGTCTTTACTCAGTTGATTGGTAGTTTAATCGTGTTTTATGTTTTATTTATGTTTTAACCATGTTTAATCCATTACAAAATCATTTTTAATTTTCCAATTTTTAAATTTTCGTCTATATATTGTAGATCTTTTTCACAAATACAGTACAATGTTATGCCAACTATAGGATTTCGTATATACAACCAAAACAATTTAATTTTAATAGAAATATAAATTGTTTTTTATACAACACATCAGATCAGATACAGCTGTATCTGCAGGCACACTACAGCCCTCGGTCAGTCCCGGCGCTTCGCGCGACGTTAGACTAGTAGCATTTTTGTGTCTACCCTATATCTCCTTTACTATTTATCGGATTTTATTTACTTTGACTTTGTCTAGAAAGAAAATAATACTACGACCTTAGTTCTATAGACATCCATGGCTAAGAAGCGTATGGGTTTTACTTTCTCCCTTTATATATAGTAAGTTATATTGAGAAAGTATTGTTTTCGACAAAATTTTCAAATTTTAGTTGAGAGTGGATATCCGTTTTGGGGTCCCCTGAATTCAAAAAGTGGGTTCCGAAGTGATGTCCGTCCGTCCGTGTGCGTGTGTGTCTGTCTGGATGTGTACAGAGCCACAGCCTACCTCATTGGTCCGATTTAGATTAAATTTAGTATGTATGTATGTATGTATGTATGTATGTATGTATGTATGTATGTATGTATGTATGTATGTATGTATGTGTGTATGTATGTGTGTATGTAATATCACCGTATCTACATGTGTTTTTTCATTTTTAAGGGTATTTCACACACTAAAAAACGTGAATATCCAAATTACTCAAAAATGGCTCCAATGACTGACAATTTTGATTAAAATTTGATTGTACCTCTGTTCTGGAGAACATGCGGGTAAACAAGTCACTTTGCACTGGTATTTCTGCGTAATCAAATGACGGTTTCCACATCCTAGTTATGAAGGCGCGATGGGAAAAGCCCCGACGCGCTATGACTCTGTCGAGAGGAAAACACATTAAGACACTTCCTCTGATGCTCCTCCTCCGATCCTCTGATGGTGATTTATATGAATCAAAACGTTTTTGTAAATTTTCCACAATAGAATCGAAACCAACGATACATTTTTTATTGTTTTCTGTAAATTGATTTAAACTTCCTCTTCAATGTTTAGGGACTGGGAAGCGGGGACGTGATTCACCTAATCGATGGGGAATCCTTTACCTGAATAACTGGTTCGGGATTAGGTGTGATTATATTGTAATAGTGTGCTAATGTTAGCTTTTATATGGCATATTACCATCAAATTGTCACTGGACAATATATTTGTTAGTTTACAATAATTACGAGTTCACTAAGATAAGTAGACGAATATAAATATATTTCACATATTGTTGTTGCAGACATTTATTTCATGGAAATTATTGGTCTCCTGACTCATGCATACCTCAACGAAGAATCTTCTTCATTCCCAACCTTTACTCGTATTTCTACGAAAAACATGATCAGCCAGTATGATAAAACGTTATCCTTAGAAACGTAGCCTATATACACATTGTATCCCTATCACAGGGAAACCTTGTATTGCCTTACACAAAAAAATACAGGAAAACATATTCTACATCGACAACGGGGCAGATTTCTCCTTTGTTTTTAATCTATCTGGGTTTTTTACAAACTGAATCATACCATGTTCACTATCATTCAACTATCAACGATACACTGAGCTGTTACCGATGCTCAAAGTTTCCTTTTTACGCTACAAGTAATATAGGCTTATTAGGTATGAAATAAGTTCAATTTTAATTTATTTTCTCTCTGTGCTAATCTCATGGAAGAATTATACCCCTTTAAGTCTGAAACAATAATCAATCCTGAACTTCCATCAAGCAACATGATCTGATTAAAAATATAGGATATAGGCTATGGTGGCAATTACATTACTGCACCGTGGTCATACAAGCATCTTCATAGCATGACTTGATGTAGACAGATAACAGGTGTACTATCAATCCATATAAAATTAAATTATAATTTTGTATGTAGGCCTACTCTACATTGCTTAGGATTATGATATTTCTGGTCGTTTACATGTTTTATAACCATGAAACCCCGAGTTGAGTCTTATCTCAATTAGAATTTATAAACCTTCAAAGGTAGGCTTTCGCGGCTGGTGTCAACAATGTCCGGTTGATTTTTCGCCGTCAACCGCGTCGTCGTGGAGTTGCGAGTTAGAGTTGCCAAACGTTTCACCCTTGCTGTGAAGTGGCATCATCAGTGGCTACGCTGACAGAATTTATAAAGTTTTATTTCTGTATCAATGTTACAGATACATTATGCACAGAAGAAATAACAATTATTACAACTTTGGGCCTATTCAGTTTCACCCTGAGATTATTAATTTAAAACTAGTGTACAAAATAATTAAAAACTAATAAAATGAGAAAAGAACAACAATAGTACGTAAAAGCAGAGTTCTGAGATTTATTTTCAGTTTACAAAACATGTGATCGTTTAAATAATTTCTATTAAATAATTGAAAGTGTTATCTTTGTGGCGTTAGGAAGAATAGGAAGAAAAACAGCTACCAAATTAAAATTAATTTTAGTTTGTTTACATTGATCATTGATTGAATCTATACCATATAAAACGTTAACTTAACGTATAAATAATTGTAATGATACAGATTTTCTAATTTGTCTAATTGAAAATAATTCTAAATCGTTAGGATGAGAATTTATTTTTTATTTTTATTTTATTTGTTCAGGATTACAGGTTTATATTTTGTCATGACATTGAATTCCTTCAAACCGTACAGAGGATGGGCTTAATGTTACCTCACAATAAATTCACAAGTGTGTTATTAATACAGTATTTCACAATTTTCCAGACTTTACAGGACTGTGGATAGACGAATGCAGAGAGAACAAATATGTACCATCTTCGTGGTGTTAGCAAAGTAAAGGCTTCAACACCTTCTGTGCGTGGCTTTTAAATACACAGTATCCCACGAAGAGGTTTAAACGTTAATTTTTTTTATAGTATGTTCTCATTCATGCACCATTTTTTTTTAATTTTATACAGTTTACAAAAAAAATATTCTGGGAAAATATCAGCTCCCTAACCTTTGTAGAAACAAAATGGCGGCATATAAAACGGTACTTAAAACCATTAAAAAAGGTATTTTTGGTTTTATAAAATGTTTTATTGTTACCGTCTAGGGCAATATGACTTTTAAATAAAAAAAACTAGAACATTGCCTAATGAAAAACCTTGAAGTCCAAAATTATTCAAACTGTAACCCATCCACAGCAACACACCGATAAGAGCGCTTAAGAAATAATTCGTAAGCTCTTACAAAGAAACCCCGCGGTATCCGGAAGTTGATAAACTAGGTGACTTTTGAAAATTTATTTTTGTTTTTCTTAATATTTCTCTGTACAGAAGAATTCGGAACACCAGTTTCAAGTTCAACCTCCCTTAGCATTGATGCGCACATCAGTTCTTCTCTTTCCTCATTAGATCGCCTAGAGTAGTTTTTGACAACACTACCAGTTTCTAACAAAATATTTTTCCACTTGGTTATTGCTGGATTACTAGGTAGTTCAATTCCTGGGTAAGCAACCTTAAATTGTCTAATTGCTTCAGTGACGTTGCCAAAAACAATAGCACACGCACAACAGTAAACTTTTTGTTTGACGTTAAAAGCCATTTCTCGACTCCACTTTCAGTAAAAAAGTACCGAAGAAAGTTAGGTTATGTTTTTATGGCTCAAGCGAAATTTTACAATCAAACAGCTGTTCTTCAACAATGACCGTGAGAACCGCAACGTAGTAAACAAATCAGATAATAAACTCATGAAAGTAGTTTTTATAGGAAGCAAATTGGTAAAATTTTCAATATGCCGCCATTTTGCTTCTACAAAGATTAGGGAGCTGAAATTTTCCAAGAATATTTTTAGAACTTACTTTGTAAACTGTGTAAAATTTAAAAATGTCGGGTGGATGAATGGGCACGTTATATAAAATTAAACGTTTGAACCTCTTCGTGGGACACTGTGTATAATTAATTCAATTACAATTAAAGGAAAATCAAGTCCTATAATTAAACGGAACCTTGCCCGAGGATTAGCTTTAGCTCATTTCACTTAGCTGAAAGTAGTGAGCAAAGCACCAGGGGAGCTAGCTACAAACAATCGCCCTCCTGTTGCTAACTAGGCGCATCCTTCGTCAAGACGTCACCACCACCGTCTGCCTGTCCCTTGTTTCTTGATTAAGACCCCCCGCCTAGGACCCCATTGATCCTCTCTATCCTGTTTGTACCGGTACTAAAACAGATGTAAATGCTTCTTCCTGGGTGATGGGTCCGTTTCAAATCGTCGATACTTAACATTTAATTACGAAATATTTACGATACCTTTTCACGCTAAAGGTTCAGCTAATACAGCTAATCAGAATACATGAACGGTTACGGCGAATTTCCTTTAAATAAAATTAATTTATTACTGTTTTTCTTATAAAACCTTCGACCTTGAAGGTTGTTACATCTTGAAGCACATATATATTTATGATCATTTATGCAGTAAAGTTCGAAAACCAAGCATAGCACTCAATCCGATATGGAATTAAAATGTATAATGGGTATTTGTGATTTTTACTATACCTATTCCAAGTCGGATTTTCAAGAAATTTCAATACAATTGCTCCAGAAACGTTATCCTACAGTAATTTTATTTTATTATTAATATATATCAAACTTTCTATTGAGTCAGTTCTGAGTTCTTCACATCAAAAATGAGTATTTTTACGTTTTACAGACATGCTTAAAATCTTATTTTTAATAATTTACACTTTTGTAACACTATATATTGAAAAAAGGCTGGGACAGTGCGTTATCTTTGAATGGTATTTATGCTAATCGTAAAAGCTTATCAATAAATAAATAACCTACGCTGAAACTTTGGTTTGTATCATCACAAATAATTACTAAATAAAAGGAAATGCGTTGAGTGCACAGCTCTACCAAATGGCAATATCAAGACCGGCAACATATATTTGGAGAATCCCATCAAATTGAAATTAATAGATATTGTTATTTCCGATCGATCACTTTAAAGAGAGCTATCCTAGGACTTCACTGATGTTTACTTGCTTACAAAAATACTTTTCTTGGACTTTTCTGTATTAATTTTCTGATTTTGTCCATTTTATTCCTGTCTTCTTGGTCAGTTGATTAAATTTTGTTTCATTAATTTTGTTCCAGGAAGCTTTTCTATCTTTAATGAGTTCTTTGGAAACTCCTAGTATTAATATATATATATATCCTTAAGTAGAGGGTGAAAAAATACGATATTACAAATACATTATGTAGCAGGGTTGAAATTACAAAGCATGGTTTCCCATTTCCTATTTTTTTACTTCATGAGACACTCGTTAATTTTCTCAATCTTTACAAATCCTTGAAGTAACAGAATTTATCTATTGAGGAAGCAGGACTGGGATTTGTATCAGTGGAAGTCTGACACTAGCGCCTGTTATCGCAGGGTGGGCGGGCTTCCTGAGAACTAACAACACTCCAGTATAAAGGAGCCATAAAGATTATTTTTTTATATCGCCACCATCTTGGATATATTACCGGAGGGGGAGTTGTTCCCCTCTAAAGTTCTAACAGTTAATTTAACGTTGTTTCTCTCGTTGTTATTTCCAGAAATGGGATGATTATTTTTTAAACAATCAATTATTAAATGATATTTCGTAGCGCCCTGCAGTAAATATGTGTTAACTTTAAAATTGGATATTCTGGGTCGCGGTATAGTTATGAGCCGTTCTCAAGTTATGAATGGTGTAACTAACACGATTTTATAATATAGATGAATTATATGGCATTTATTAACATATGACATTTAATTAGACATGAAATAAAAATAGGTTTTTAACCCCAAAAACTGTGAAGTATCAACGTGGTACCTAAAACTATTCATTTTGTACAGTATTTATTTACTTGATAGGTTTTTAAGCTGTAGAAATCAAATGGTTTGATTGTGGAAAATTTGTAAACAAATTTACTCCACATAAGGTTGGCATGGGGACTTTGAACCACTTTAGTGCAGAGCCCTTTGGGAGTTTCAAAAACATCGTTAGGCACCGAGTACGCACCTAGACCTCAAAGCTCCAAAGCCTTGTATTTTTTAGAAACTGTGATCAATCAGTCAGTCAGTCAGTGAGTCAAATTTGGGTTATGTATATAAATAAATTTTCGTTTTTAAATATACTTAAGGGAGAAAGTATGTGTCAGTCCACTGATACCGTTTATTACTCTTGTTATTGAAAATATTGTTAGCAGACTACAATTAATTAATTAATTTCAACACCAAAATTATTTTGTTACTTTAAGAAAATCTAGAACAAAACTAAATGTAATACAGCTGGCATGGTATACCAGAACGATGATTAGACTGTAGTTATCGAGCAAAATAGTTAACCTTAGCAATGAAGTATAAAAGTTTATTGTGTTGTGCCACTTTTACATCGCCATGGAGAAATGGCATACTTTCCAAGATGGTGGTGATGACTAGAGTTGTTTTATCATAAAGGTTTCACTTTTTAACTAAGGTTAATCATATTGATCCAAATTAAACTGCAATTATAACGCAATTTCAATGGAAATATTTTAAAATTATGCTTGTTATTTTTCTCCATAACCCACTAACTATCCCACTTTAATAATAATGACTACCTATGGCTAAAAACTCGTAAAACCCAAGGAAATAAATTGTTAAATGATATTAAGGATAGACTTTAAAGAATATGATACAGATTGTGGTTTTTAAATTTACTTAAAAGAGAAAGTATGTGTCAGTCCACTGATACAGTTTATTTTCATTAGGATGCATATAATGTTTATACGGTACGACGACCAAAATAAATTGAAAACTTGATATCAGGTAACAGTTATGGTGGGTTTTTAAAAATGTTCCGTAATATTTTTGCTATTAATTACAATTACCGACACTTAAATTGTTACTGACAAAAGTTGTTTATCATGTTAAAATACGGTCGCTTGAAAGTCAGTAGATCTAGACATCACTAAATAACACTGTAGATTAAAATAATAATAATAATAATAACAACAAAAATTTTTCTTGAACCTTTGTTACTATATTTGATGATTCAAATCATCATTATATTCGAAATAAAACTTATAAATTAACTTTTTAACCATTTGATTTTAATGATGTTTATAATATTTTAGTGTATGCAGTATTTTTCCCCGTCTTTTTTGCAATAATAATGTTCGAGTTACAAAGTACTGTTTTTATGTAACCTTCAATAGAGGAGTAGACAATGTGTGACTGCTCACGTACTGCGGTTTGCGCATAAAAGTATGTTCAGGCGCTGAAACCAAACAGTCAAATCAAACCTGAGACTTTCTTTATGTATCATTTAATAATAATAACATTTTTATTATTTTCTTTCTTATACCTTTACGTTACTGACTTTTCCCCCTCGTAAATAATAAGCGAGATAAACGTTTGTATTAACTCCCATGTTATAGTAATACCCAAGACACGAATGTATTGTTTTCCTATTCCATTATTATTTTAAGAACCATTGAAAATCTTCTGTTATTCCATCATGTGCAATATACAAAACTTTAACTTTAAAAAATTCTATTTAAAAATAGTTAAAAAATATTAAAGTTTAGGAACTAAAAACAGAACTCACAAACTTCTTTTTAATTTTGTGGGTTTCGAACTTTTGAAAAAGAGAGCTGCTTTTATACTAAATATCGTGAAATTCGGGCCCTTTTCCTCTATTACATAAGTGGGGAAAAAATGTTCTTATGATTTAATTTTTGAGAGTGAAAATACCATAACCCCATTTATTTTGAGGATCCCTGCAAGAATCCTTTAAAGCAGGCTAGTTTTCGTTCTGACCCACATCAATGGTCCGTTTTAATATTTTATATATTTTGGCAGTTTTATCTTTTTCTGCATTTTATATATTTAAGTGTATTTCACCTTACGTAATATTCTTTTGATTTTTATTTCTGGTTTACAAACGAAACATGTATAATCCTTTGAAAAACTGAATAGATATAAACTCGCGGGGCAAGAAAACAAAATATTGAGCACAAAATATTAGAAAGGAGAAAAAATCATTGCAATGACATTGCTTACTTCTTTGACAGATGGTCTTTACAGAAGGAGGCTTTCTGCTATTTAATTTGGTTTATTTATTTATGGACATGTCTGAGGCTATTATTCTCTATTTTCTGCATCGCCTTAATCTGTCTTTTATATATCTTTTCATTATAACACCAAGAATTCCTCTTTACAATCTGCACTCTGCAGGTGCAACTGGCCCAAGTTAACACGTGCACACGTACAACGTACTGAATACATTAGCGCACACTTCTGACGATCCCGCCTCCGGCTCGTGTTCATCAGATTACTCAGCCACATGTGAAACCATACGTGATTTTTATCAGAATTTTGTGTGTTTTTATCTACAAGTAGGATTAACTTTAAACAGATGTTATCTACAGTATTTATTATTTTAATCATAAAAAATCACAAAC